>JAPMOB010230767.1:0-46479 GCA_029875015.1 Lepomis gibbosus
TCTCACACACACACACACGAATACAACACAAAGTCATTTTTTCCTGTTCTGTTCTTCCTCTTGTCTCCCTCCACTGTCTCCTATTCATCACATTCCCCTGCAGACGCTCTGGATGTGTGTAACACCACTTGGTATGTTTGGAGGCAAAAAAGGAGCAAAGTCACACACATACACACACCACGTGTTAGCNGGGTAGGGGGGAGAGAAAGAGAGGGAAAAAAAGAAGTCAAAGGAAGCATCTCTTAGCAACCACAGGACAGTAATTACTGTAGCAGCAGCTGGGAGCAAACCAGATTTCCGCTGTGCGTTAAAGCACTGGCGTGGGCTACTTTACACACGGCACTGACTAACCAGAGCCAGCAGCCTCCTCCACACGCAGAGCTCAGAGAGGGAGAGAGAGAGAGGGTGGGAGAAGGAGAAGAGAGGAGGACTAACCCTGCCTTGATGAGGTCGGGGTGTGTGTGTGTGTGTGGGGGGGGCAGCTAGCCAGTGTGTCCAAAGCTTGAATATGGTTGGACCAAACTTGTACGTGTGAAGATACCTCGGCGTGTGTCTGTGTGTATTTCTGAGTGGGACTTAAAGAAAGCTATAACCTTGGAAACATTTATTTAGCAGTTTATATGAATTATTTTCAAGTATTGAGAGAAAATGTTGTTTTTTGTTTATTTTGGATGTGATCAGCCCTAATTCTGCTTATTTTCATGTAATTTGTGTATGTGATGGGATCTTTGGTTATACACATGGCTGTGCTGAAATAATGAAATAGAATCACACAGCTCTTGATGTAATAGTCGACTATCCTCCCCCATCTCTCATCACCTCTGCACGCATGAATCATGAATAGCCATCACTTTTGTGATTTTGTTGCCATGAGGACTGAAGTATTGGACTATTTATATTGGACCTATAACTATTTATTTTATTCCTGTCAATGTGTAGAAATATTTTTCAAAATGTGTTTGATGCAGACTGTGGCGTTCAAAAGATGTTATTTATAGACATCTCATTATGGCTGAGCTTTCTTCTTGTAATTATGAGATTGTTCGACGTGAGGTGGAAGGAATACTCACGATTTCCATCGTCTCTTTCTGTTTTTTCATCGCATGTTTCAAGCGTCTCCCTGTTTTTCATTTTTATTAGGACTGTGTTGTAGATTTTGCATCAGCTAAAATGTTTGTGGGAACACATGCAAGGCTGATGGGAACTCTGAGTTCTTAACAGAAGGGCCTTGAGTCATCGCACAGCACAGTCATTTGGCCAAAGCGTGGGCTCAGAATGCCCCCTGGTGGTTACAAGTGGGACACACACACACACACACACACACACACACGGCCTACACACCCTGAGTCAAAACAGTTGTGGTCATGAAAACTGAATTGACCCAACGTTAGTGTTTTTGACTGTGTGTGTGGATGATAGCGAGATATTAAGGGCGTGCAACTTAATACAATGTACACAAAATCCTAGTATGCATACTTTATGTTGCAGTTAAGTAATTGACAAATAAAGTATAATTGGAAAATTATAATGAATTATGTTAGCACACAGGTGTTCTGTGTTTCTTTGGCATGTGTCCTTCTGTGGGGAAACACAAGAAGTATTTGAGTTTTCAACAAACTTACCTTACTTACTTTTCTCTGTATTCCTCAAGGTGTGTGATGAGCTTCCCTCTATCTGTACGCCAATGAAAGAACCCTTCTCCCCGCTGAACAACGTCGTGTCCACCGAGCCATTCAGGGGCTGCTACGTCCGCGCCCAACCCTTCGATGAGTTCTCCTCCAGCAACCGCCGCTACTTGCCTCCACAGGTCTGCCGCTCCACCATGCAACCATTCACATCTTTAAAATTTGAAGTACACAACATTATATCACATTGTTATGAAAATGTGGCGCCTTGCGTGTGTTTACTTATATATAATTACTGCTACAAGGTATTCTTGTTGAGTAGTCAAACTAATTCTCAATTTCTGCCCTTTTGAAGGTCTCCTTTAAGTCAACTCGTCATGTCAGTTTTCACATGGACGACGAGGAGATTGTTCGTATCAACCCACGCAAAGACGTGCTCATCCGTGGCTATGAGGACTACCGCCACCCTGTCATGTGGAAACAGGAGGCCGACCGCGACGACCTTGACTTCCCCACCGCCTTCCACAAACTGGACAGTAAGAAGTGCGAGTACCTTTTCCCCGATGGCCCTGGCGGGGACTCTCTCTCTGGCCCCGGTATGGGCATTGGAACAGGTATGGGACTGGGGCTCGGCAAGGACACAGCCATCAAGACTCAGCCCTCGCCCCTGCTCAAGTCCAAGAAGGGCCGACGGCGGCGAGAGGACGGCGAGCGCTCACGCTGCATCTACTGTCGGGAGATGTTCAACCATGAAGACAACTGGCGGGGGCAGTGCCAAGACGCCCCCGACCCGATCAAGCAGTGCATCTATAAAGTCAGCTGCATGCTGTGCGCCGAGAGCATGCTGTACCACTGCATGTCTGACTCTGAGGGCGATTTCTCAGACCCCTGCTCATGTGACACATCTGATGAGCAGTTCTGCCTTCGTTGGCTGGCTCTGGTGGCGCTCTCCTTCATAGCCCCCTGCATGTGCTGCTACCTGCCTCTGCGCGCCTGCCATCACTGTGGCGAGGCCTGCCGCTGCTGCGGGGGCAAGCACAAAGCTGCAGGGTGACCCGACGACGGACTCTGGGACACCCTCAAAGCTAGCTAACACAGGAAGTGGATAAAAGCGGAAAATTAAAAGCCGGCATCCTTTTTTCATTCCCTCTCAGACGGGGTGATATGTTGTTGATCCCCAGCTCTGAGGGCTTTTGGAGATTTCAGTTTGTGTTTGTCGCCGACAAGCAGCAGTGGAGGACAAACCATGTGCTTTGTGGGGGCTCTGAGCATCAAGCTAAGTTCAGGAGCTTAATCTGAGGAGAAGAGGAGGAGGATGGATCAAGAATAATAGACTTGGAGATGTTACTAAAAACACCTGTAAACACACGCATACACACACACACACACACACACACACACCTCTCTCTCACATTCACACTCATGCATTAACAAAACCAGGCCACAAATGTCGGAACTCTGCTACAAGTAATGTGTAACTTTATGAAGGAAAATTGTCTTTTGTACAGAGAGCGACGACTTAATGACAAAAAAAGAAAACAAAACTACTCTGCGTTCCGAAAAAATACTTGTTGAGTATACTAAAAGGGATATGTTCTTGCTTTTTTTTGTGAATTTGCAGTTGGGTAACAGTGGCCTTTCCTTCATGGCTTAAGCATTTGTTGACAATGTAATTACTAGACAGAGAAAAGTGCACTAGAAATGGTTTTCCCCCCTTCCCCAAGTAAAGGTAATCCTCTCAGATTCTTGTGGTACATAAACCACAATATTTAGTGTAATTTTAACATTTGAGAGCTGTTGCTGTGGTGTATGTATGTTTTCCTTTCCATCGAATGTTGAAGAAAAAAATCAAAAAGTAACATTTTTTAAGGTACAGCTTGGTATAGCTTTTGACATTCATTTAGAAGTTAAAATGATTACCTTGCTTTCCCGGGGTGATTTAGACCATTTGATTTTGCATTCCAAAATAAAGGGATCGATTCCATGATTAGAAGGGAAAAAATGGTAATGACTTTACATTGCAGAGTTCCCCAAAATAGCCCCCCCCCACATCATGAAAATAGCATTAGCACCACTTGAACCATTTAAATTGAAACCAACACATGACAATTTCATTTACTCCAGCAAATTTCCAGTTATTTACTGCTGTAGTGAAATTGTTAGGTGTTTTTGTTTCTTCACTGTTTTTTTTGTCCTGCTCATTTTATAATTATTTTTGAAACAAAGGCTGAAATGTTGCTCAACCAGCAAGTTTTGTTTTGGTGAGTAAAGGGGTTACAGTGCTCCTTGGCTAAATGATGAGGCACTTAAATTAGGTTGTTTGTTTTACTGAGAATCCCTCAGATTGTGAAATTAGTCTGTACATACGTTTGACTAATTTAACATCTATTTTGGCACAGTGGAAACCCCTCCAGAAAGCACTGCTCTCCAAGCTTTGGTTGCAGCACCCTCTCCAAATGTCCATGTTTGTCAAATGAATGAGTTATTTTATTTTTACTTTTATTTTCCCCTCTTGTCCTGTATTAATGTAGTATTTTGTTGTTTCTCAAAAGTCCACTCCTTCTGTGTTTCTTCATTTAACATGGCCTGAATGAATGAATGAATGCATTGTTTCAGGAATCCTGAGTATCTTAGCTATTACAAAACATACAGACGTTATGTATGTGTGTGTGTGTGTATGTGTGTGTGCGTGCACATGCATGCATAGGTCTTCATATGCACTGTTGATTTGATGCCATGTAACGTCATCATTGACTGTGTGATTAAGGCTTTGACTTGTGACAGTACAAACAAGTGTCCTGTTTTCCAAAGTGTTTTTGATATTTGGGGGAATTTACTTTCTTTCCCAAAGTTAGATCAATACAAGTGGGTTCAATTTTTAAGATGGAGCTGGCAGCCACTTAGCTTAGCATAGCATAAAAACTGGATATGATGGGGAAACAGCTAGCCTAGCTCCATCTGTTTGTGACAAAATTTGCATAATAGCACCTCAAAAGTTCTCAAAAATAACGTGTTATATCTCATTTGTTCATATACAATTTGTTTTGTTTAAACAAACAAGATAAAAAGTATTAATTAGTGAGCTCTAACTGTGCTAGTAGATGAGTTTGGCAATCTTTGGACAGAGTCAAGCTAGCTGTTTCCCCCTGTTTTTAGACCCATTGATAAACTAAGCTAACCAGCTGCTGCAGCTTCAAATGTAACAGATAGATAGTAGAGTGGTATCAATCTTATAATGTAACCCTCAGTTTAAACAGCAAATAAGTGTAATTCCCAAATTGTCAAGCTACTCCTTTAACATACTTTGGGAAACAGGTAATAGGTAGACTGTACGCTAGAGTCTAGCTGTGTTGAACCCCATTTTCCCACCCAAGAGTAGACAATTTTTAAATTGAGTGTGTCTTACTCACAAAACCATAGTTAACTCAAACTAGTCTGAACAAAAACAATTAGATTAAACTCCCAACAGTAAAAACACTTCACTTTGGACGTCTGGCTGCAATAACTGAAATTATCCCTAAGCAAGACATTGGCATGTTTCAAAGGAGCGCTAATTGTGATTCACCTCAATATTTAACAGCAGATTTAGTACAGCATCCGAGTGCTGTTTGCTAACAGATATGCATTTCTTCTCAACTCCTGTCACTCCTGGTTAAAAAACAATATGGTGGTCTCGACCCGACTGCATTCCAGGAGACACATTTATATTTTCCTAATTCCACCCTGGGCCGACGCTCCCTTTACTTTCTATGCAAACTTTCTAATGTGGGAAACACAGTGACCTCTCTGCAGACTGAGTCAGTGATGGGACAGGACACTTTAACGCTATGTAGATAGGACGACAAACCCTTGGTACCAAACTCCAAACACCTGTAAATACTTAACACTATATTTAAGTTCTGATAATAATCCCAGCTTTTTTTGTCTTTGAAATTTTAAAGATAGAGCTGTATTTATCGTTGCTGTCAGCATATACTGTAGCTTCAATTGACAGCATTATGTACATAGGTCACCTTTTAGTATTATTTCACATTGAAAAGTAGAGGGCGTTTGTGATGGAAATGACTATTGAGCTTCTAATAGAGTTTCTCTCTAGTTTTGTACGGTAGAAGGAAGGATAGGGCTAACACGGTACAGTAGTGGCAGTCCACTTGTTTCAAAAGTTTGATATATAAATATATATATATACATACATATAAAGCTGCTAGATACAATCACTAATTTTATTGTTTTGACAGAGAAAATCAGCTATGAACGACTGTTAAACCCTAATTCTCCAACAGCATATAACCATGGCGGCGAGTTTTTAAATGTTTGATTGCTCTGTGTGATGAAAAGGACACTTGTGCATGTGTGTGGGTGCGCGAGTGTTACTATATACATGCTTTCTTGTGCGCCCACGAGTGTGTGTAAAGTATGCGTGTTCGTTTCCAGTGTGCTGGAGGTGTGTGAGCGTGCGGGGTTGGTGTGTAACCAAATGTTTGGTTGGTTGTCATATTCTCCCATTGTAATTGGATTGCCCTGCATTCATTGCAAGCTGAACCAAGGTTTGATGAACCTGATTAAAACTTGCTGGCTGAGAAGCAAAATGTAGGACGTGCATTTATACAAAGTGTAGAGAATGCTGAAATAACACTTCTCATTCTGCATTAACCAGCACAGTGCAACTTCCTGTCATGTACTGTATTATATATGCAACATGTGTCTGTCTGCTTTAATATATATATATATTTTTTGACCTGCATTATATAAGACTTCAGTTTTAACCACTTTGCTGCTAGTCTTTTATCCTCTTTCAATCTTGGAAATTGTGCATATCTTTGGGAATGCATACAAGTGTACATTCTTGACATTGTGTAGATTAAAAAAGAAAAAAGCTATATAAACCTGTTTCTCTTTAGTGTATTGTTTTTAAAAAGGATTACTTTTCACAGCAGTTCAGTGGTTATGTTTCAATTCTCCAATGCTTTGGTGCACTGATGATACTCTATGTAAGCTTTTTTTCATCTTACAGCGCTTGATGTAACATTTATGTGATTAGTTATAAATAGTGGAAGACATTTGTGTTTTGAAACTTGCAGTATAAATGGTACTACTCTTAACTATTCTGTAAACACTGCCTGTTTTCTTTCCTTTTCTTTCTTTCACTCTCTCTCTTTGTGCATATTTCTTTCCTGTGCATTTTTTGTTTTTTCCTTTGAAGTTTCTTAGTGCCATCGACTTTCACATCCTGACAACCTCAAAAAAGTGCCTCACGTCCATCCTAGTTTCCATTTTATAATTTAACATCTCTTGTTCTGGTTCTATTGGTTTCTACACGTCTAGGTATTTCTTATCATGGTTTGAGAATACCAAGTATATGATGTAAAATTTGTAGTCCCAATAACTCATGTCATAGTTGTATTTTCAGATGTAGCTCGTTACTTTTCATAAATATATAATGTAAATATGCATACATATGTTTGTAACTGTTTTTATGTTACATCATACACTTGTAATTTGACATATCAAATAACATTATCATAATAAAATGGTGAGTTTTAATCTTTTGCTGTGGGGGCGTCATTGTGTTTCTTTTCAGCGATCTTTATCCATGTGAAAACAAAATTGGAAACTGAAGCTCTGAAGGTGTGCAGACCCAAAACATGACCAGAAATAAACAGTTTGTTGATCAAATGAATTTTTTTTTTTGAATCTGCAATAATTCTGATAAACAGTCAATGTGTGGATTTAAGTTAACTATCAAGTCATACTGTTCCTCTGTTTTATGTCATTGTAAACTAAATATCTTTGGGTTTTGGACTGTTGGTCGGACAAAACAAGACATTTAAAGACGTCAACTTGGGCTCTAGGAAACTGTGACATGCATTCTCTTCTGGCATTTGATTTATTCATAAAACATTTTATTATGAATAATATAAATAGTTGGAGCTCTACTCCAAAGGTTTCAAACAACAACTGAATTGGAAAGAAGTAACTAAGTACATTTACTTTTGTAGGCCTACGTGATTTTAATTTAGATCAGGGTGTTTTGAAAGTCTGAGACTGTGGGCCTCCCATTTAGACAAATCTTAGAAAAAGCTGCCCTCTCATACCCCGTTATTTTAGTTTTGCTCAGCTCCTGGATGCCTATGGGATCATAATCATTTTATTTGATCACATATACACTGAAAAATTGAGCCAAGGTAGGTTGCAAGATAATTTGTGGCTGTTTGACAAAACTTCAGATTATATTGAAAAGATAAAGGTCTGTCCTAAGGTATTTATTCATTTCTGACTCTAGGAAGGTGGGGAAAAAACAATTCTGAATCTCTGGACTACCTCTTTAACCAGATCACATACTGTACATTGAGGCTATTCTATGTGATCTCCTTTTGACAACTAATGTACTATTTGTTCCACGTCCATTCTCTGAACCTCAACTGAATCAGTTCGGAGACTCTCAAGGGGAGGCCTGCCTCCAACTTCTCTGATTTAAATAATTTTAGGCACGATTTTAACGGGGCAATAATGTATTTTTTACTCCACTACATTGACCTGTAGTAAAAGTTCTTACTTTGCAGATTAGTATTTTGCAGTCAACTTGAGATAGGATCATAAAATACGGCTTATGTCAACTTTGCAGGAATTCTGAGAAACAGCCTTGTTATAAATAAAAATGCATTTAAGACAGGAGAATTTAGAGAATTTTCTCGAACTATAAATAAGTGCATAATCCTTAAAATGCCTCGACATCATGCAACTCACATGTGGATACACGCTTTAATAATGCATCAGTAATTAAACACTTTGGCAAGAGCCATTCTTCTCAGTAAACTCCTTTAAGTTTTGAAACCTATACACATCTTATTGCTAAAATATGACTTTTACGTTGCACTTTTCTACTGTGCATCCCTACTTATTTACCGAGTGCAGGAGCGGAACCGTTGCAGCGGAACCATAGATTTGAACGTCATACGTTTCACTCCGGCTCACGTACGTAACCGGAACAAATAACGAGGCATGATAGCGCCGCATAAATGAATGGGTGCAGAAATTAATTATATTGACGTTGTTGTACTCGTAAGTCCGTCATGTTTAACGTAGATTAACCCATGTAAAAAAAGGACTGACTCATCAATGGAGTGTGACATTTTGGACTCGTTAGAGCATCTTGGGTAAGCTAATTTAACGTTAGCATGGTGCGGTAGGTGTTCTACTGTCCGTATAGACTCAGTCATCGTGTTGTTCTCAGTCTGTGTGTTTACAAGCAATAGAGTGGCTGCAGTAGCTAGTTACAAAGTAGCCGGTTGACAGATCTCTATCTCACATCTGGGCGTTTTGATGCTAATTCGACTCCTCTCACGACGTTCACGGTCCTCAGCTATGACGGCCCTTTGCTGGAGGAGAAGGCGCTGCTCGGAGCCGCAGAGAGAGGCTTGTCCTCTCCTGAGTATGTGGATCTGTGCAAGTGGCTGGTATCCAGGTTAAAGCCGCTGTGCGATCTGGAGGAGAGCATCACTTCCGGTCCAGGTCAGGCACATCGATGTACACCCGATTCTGATGCTCAAAACTGCCATTTTTTGTGTTCATGTTTCTCGCACACTCTTCAGCCTGTGTTCCTCTCTGTCCTCCTCTCTAGACGACACTGACAGCCTTCAGGTGGAGATGAGCGGTTTGCTAAAGGAGCTGCACTGTCCTTATAAAGAAGTCGTCTCAGGGATTCTCAAGGGCAGTGTGCGAAGTACAAAAGATCATCTCAAGTTTGTCTGTATGTAATCTGTCGTGCTCCTCATTCTCACCATTGTGCTTCAAGATCTCTGTGTGGTGCGTAAGGAACTTAAGAATATGATTTTTGTGTCTCCTTATAAAGTGTTTCTAAGCTCTGAGCTCCAGGCGGCTCAGATTGTGAGGAGCAGACAAGACTCTGAACAACAAGAGAAGAGTCCGGTGTGTCAGGAGCTCCTGGCAATCTGTGAAACATTGAACCTGCCAGAGCCCAGAGGACAGGACCCAGCACGAGTTTTGTCTCAAGTCCAAGACAAGGTGGGACTATTAAATAACATTTAAATACATTAATATCAGGGCTGCCAAATTAAGCCTGTGAGAATCTTTGTTGTGACAATAGATGATTAAAAATACATCTCACTAATAATCTTTTTGCTTTACATTTATAATGCCAATAAAAAGTGTGTGTTGTAGCTGCTGTAAACACACAAAGATATTTAAAACCATCGGTAGCCCTCTTGCACTGACTTCCTGTTTCATATTGATGTTATATTTTACAGGCAATGTTTAATTAATTGGCCTTGCTCTACAAATACCGTAAAACTTAAATTAAAGTATTTGCTTAAGTCACTGAACTAACTCTGCCTATATTTGGGACAGGAGTCTTCATAGGACAGGTCTTTAATTCCATTACCATGCCAGTGAATCTGAATGAATAATACTTTGGTGCTCATTGTTCCTGTAAAATTAACTATATTATTGAATTGTGGAGAATGTATCTGATCTAACAATCTTAGCATGTTCATATTAACAAAAGTTTAAACATTTATATTGCTATACAGGATTTAAGCCAGTGGTTTTCTACTTTTTTCATATCAAGGACCCTGAAACTGACACAAATTAGACCACGGATCCCCATCTGATAAGATTTTGGCTTTTAGATGTTTTATTCCAGGAAGGGTGTGAAACCCATGACCAAAATAGTCGTATGTTCAGTCACTGTGTTATTTATGGATGGAATTTTAGTGAAAGTTAATTATTCCCCTTTTTGCTGGGAACCCCCTCAAGAACCCTTGGCGGTCCATGGACCCCACTATGAGAACTACTGATCTAAGCAGCTTAGAACTAGATCAAGCAGGTGACCTGTATGGCTTTAAGTTTATAAACATCCAAAGAACTACTATAAAAGCCAGACCAGGAGTCTAATTGAGACCTGCCTTTATTTGTCACCCCACGTCAGTAAAAGGGACAGGCGTCTAATTGGGACTAGGGGTTTTACAGTTCTTTAATTGCCCAGGTTCCTATGTGTCGTGTCCGCAGTGATCTCTTCCATTCAGATGACTACAGGCAGGAACCTGTTTTACTGCTAATACTACTTAATACTTAAATATAAATAAAACAGGATTGACAGTTAAACAGCCAATACTCTTGATTTGTGCACTTAACCTGTTCATGTGTTGTAATGTGCTATTTTAGATATGAAAACTTAAATGATTTGTGCTGCTAGCCCTAAGTACAAGAATAAATGCAGATATCATTTGCACCATGGGGTGGTGATGGCACAACGGATAAGACAACGTCTTTGGTGTGAGAGACCCAGGTTCAATCCCCCACTGAGACCCATCCACCATTGTGTCCCTGAGCAAGACACTTAACCCCTAGTTGCTCCAGAGGCGTGCAACCTCTGACATGTATAGCAATTGTAAGTCGCTTTGGATAAAAGCGTCAGCTAAGTGAATAAAATGTACAACAGAATTTAGTGCAGTAAGTACCGCGCATGCTTGTTGTGTATATTTGTCATTAGCATTGTGAATTAAAGACTTTCTTTGGCTTCTTTTTGTCACACGTTTATATTAATTGCAAGCATATTGTTTTTGCTAATGCATGAAACCCTGTGTGTCACTGTAGGTTGATAAAGTACTTAAAGATCTTCCAAATGGCTCCATGGAAAACCCGGTGCTAATTAAGCCTCTATCCAGTGAACAATGGGTCAGTAGATGAACATCTGAAATCAACCACATCATATGAACTGTTTTATCTGTGCATTAGTTTCTGAGTGTGGTGTGTATCACAGAAAGTGTATTAACAAATGTGGATTTCCCCCCATAATCTCTGCAGGAGAAGTTGTACAACATAAACAAGGTTCTGTCTTCAGAGTATGAGTGTCGGCGCAGGATGCTGATCAAACGGCTGGACGTCACAGTTCAGTCATTCGGGTGGTCAGACAGAGCCAAGGTTCGTTCATATAATAATCACATGAAGCTGTTTTCTGTCCTCTTTATCTGTGACAGGGGGATCTAAACTGGCAAACATAATGGAGATGTAGCTGCTCTTTAATGAATCAAATATCTGATTCCAAACACTGAATTGGACAATGTAAATATGACATGTGATTAATATCACACTAATCACATTAAGAGGGGCAGCCTTCACAACACGCAGAGGTACAGACAGTAAAGGTAATGTTGCTATAGACTGAATGAATAATGGTACAGATATTTATAGTAGTGTTAATGATAATAATCTTAATGTTAATGATTATAATAACAGTAATAGTAACACTAGGATAATAATTGTAGCAGAGGGTGTCGAGCAGGAACACGGGGGCAGCAAGTGACTCGCAACCAAGAAGAAGAAGTCGAGTTAGTAACATGCATGAGGTTGCTCGCCTGAGCCAGACCTACCTATAAGCTTTATCAAAGAGGAAAGTCTTAAGCCTACTTTTAAATGTGGAGACAGTGTCTGCCTCCTGAACCCAAACTGGAACCTGGTTCCACAGGAGAAGAACTTGATAGCTGAACGCTCCGGCTCCCATTCTGGGCTCTTAAATTTGTTTTTATGAATTTTCCTTTATCCCTTTTTTTTTTTTTATTAGAAGCTGTCTTTGTCATACGTGTGCCTATGGTTTGTTAGGTGAAGGTGGATAGCATGGCAAGGGTCTACCAGCCTAAAAGACACTCTCTGAAGCCACAGTCCACAGTGGACATGGCCGAGCTGCTGGCTGCCAGAGAAGACATCTGCAACGTAGTGAAGACCAGCAGCGGCTCCAGCAGGGAGAACACGGCTTGTGCTGTGAACAAGGTAAAGGAAAAACTCCTCCCGTTTTTCTGAAAATACCTTAAATCTGAGGCTTTCCTCTGATGCATCAGTTTCTCTCGTCATCAGATCCTAATGGGGAGAGTCCCGGACAGAGGAGGGCGTCCCTCAGAGATACAAGCCCCCACTCCTGAGATGCCACCATGGCAAAAAAGACAAGATGGTGGCGGAGGTGGCAGTGGTGGAAGAGGAGGAGGAGGAGGTTGGAGAGGAGGTGGATGGAACCAAGGAGGACATGGAAGCTATGGAGGACATGGTGGACGTGGAAGCTATGGAAGACATGGTGGGCACGGAGGAAAGCGAGGACGCTACCAGTATTAATTGCTACTGATATTCGGTTGTTGTGATCAAGATATGGTTGTTCATATGAACTCACTTCTGTTTTTAATGAAGAAAACACTTGTATCTGATGTAAGTCAAAAATATTCATTGATATTATTTATAATGCTGCAAATTATATTATTAGTGTTTCATTTAGAAAATGTCAGTGTTGGTTTTTAAAGTGAAAACACCAGTATTCCTGTAACATCTGCGCCGGGACAAATAGCTGCGTCCCAAATCCAGACTGCTTATGTTTTCTAGGGAGGATTTTGTTTATGTTTTTAGTTTATGGAGGAGCTTGAAAACCTATATTAACTAATAGTGGATGGTAGTCAAATATCTCCAGAACATAGAAAACTACAAAAAACATTAACCATTAAAATGTGTAATTTTCCTTTTAAACTAACAAATACTGCAAATAAACAAAGAGGATACTATGTAGATTAGTATATACAGTATATTATCAGTATGTAGTGTGGAACTGGGACACAGCTTGCATTCTCAACAAGGTGTAGGTACCAGAGTGACACAGCGTCAACAAAACGTTGAAAATGACGTCCGCAAAACTTAAAAGGCGAATGTAGACAAGCAACCTCTCCCTGGCTAAAGAGGTGTCAGTGTGCAACCTGATTACTGAAACCACTGCTACCTGTTAGAGAACAAGCTGAGGACACTGTCAGAAGATTGGTTTCAGAGAGGTTCAACTTCTACATCGCAGTGTAAGTCACACTCAAACTTACTCTGCCTGCCTCTCAAGGACAAGAGGCTCCTTTTAAATCCATATTTTACTTTACATTTCTGACAGGAACACAACAGCTACAACACAACTTGCCTCCTTTCCTTTTAGTATCTGTGCCAGCTATCATGACTGTGGATCCTTTTTAACCTCTGAATTCATTTAATAAACATCTCTCTCAAACATGTAAACTCTCCCTTATGTTGATGTTATTAATCAATACAGAAATAATATAGCCTAAGATGGAGCCACTGGCTAATTCCTACCACATGGTGGCATGATGGAATAGAATAGGTGACAAGAACTGGATGAAAGGGAAAAAATTATTTCCAAATATTTATTTTTGGCTGAAAATATTTTCTACACTTTGTTTCCAATGGCATATCATTTTTTGTTCAATAGGTACAGTTTATACATCATCTGTACAATAACCAATATTCATAGAAGTTGAATTTTACATTGTGTACATTATGAACAACATGGACAGAACAGTTGCACCTTGGCCACAGAAATCACTCCTAAGTCTCCACACTGAGATACAATCAGTATCTTTAAAACCAAAAAACACAATCTGAAGCAAATTCATATGGGACTGAAAAAAAGATCCAGTTCAAATACATCTCAACATCAATTAAGATATATTTTTCTCCAGTTAGATCATTACCCAAAAATCTGACACAAACAACATCAGGGTAGGACAAATGAGGGATTAACAATCACTTCGGCCACATTATAAATTAAGTTGGCGCCTTGAATTGATAATGTAGGCAAAATATTTCAAATTAAAATAGTTAAAAACACCCATGTAAACGTTGCAATGCCAGCAAGCATCGTTTCTGTACAGGTTAACTTCATAATCGAGCTCTAAATACTACCCATAGCTGCAGCAGGAAATGGACACAGTGCGTCCGGCTCCTGTTCTTTAATTTTAGTCAGGGGGCCATGTGTAAAAGCAGGAAGTGTCTCTGCAGATGGACATTTCTCACTGCAGTGAAAAGCGCGGCAGAATACTGCAACTAGAGATTATCTGTCCGTCAGATATACTGTGAGCACCACAGCCAACACGCTGCACAGCACTGCTAGTGACTTCTGAATACTGTCAAAAGGCAATTTCCCCGTGTTTGCAATCCTAGTGCTTTATGCTGGGGGTTTCTCAAATGGATCAATTAGCATTAATAAGCACGTTATCACTGCAATAAACCAAGCACACATTTCCTTCATATTATGAAAAAATGCTCAGCCCTTTTAACTTTACAATGCAGATATTTAGGCACTTTGTCTTTGTCTTGCACTCTGCTCAAATACAAGAGTTCTTCTGATAAAAGAAAAAAGGGATGAAATATATGAATTATTTCCAGATTTACCCACAACCCCAAAAACCTGCTTTGCCTTTTTTTCTTCACTCACCAACCTATATATTTCTGGAACCTGTGCAATGCATTGTGGAACTAACGACAATCACATTTATGCACTTGCTTTTAGCAGGTACTTTGTTTGGTCGGTACTTAAGCTTTTTTTACAGGAATTCTGCCCGTACAAAGTAGCACGGAGTACATGGTATACAATAGCATGATTCTGTAAATTGTCTTAAGTTAAATGGAGGAGGGACAAACCCATCTGTTCCACCAGAGACCACATGATAAAGAAAATCCGTCTGAACTCTGACCGCCATAATCAAACCTTCATATGAGACACTTCACTCTGTCTTAATTACTATAGAAAAGTCCTTCATTATCATAACCAATAGTTGACCAAACTGCAATCCAAAACACATTTATTTAAAAAGTGACCATAGTCAAATGAAAATACAACTTTTTTGATACCCATCTATATTAAAATGTATTAATGCAGCTTAATATTGGTTCATTATGTACAGCAAAGTACTGTAAAAGTGCGGGTATATTAAGCAATAATGTATGTAAAAAATAATATATAATACTGTTTAGAGGCAGATCATAAGTCTTTATGCTCCTTCATCGCTTCTTTCTTGTACATCCACACGTCATTCCTTCAGCCTTGCCTGAGTCGATACCACCAAATATACTGCTACATTGACCAGGTTCACACAGCTGCATCTTCACAGTGTAGTTTGGCATAAATCTGGATCAATGAGTGAAGTTAGGGTGGACAGACAGCTCATATGAGCCTAGAGTTGCGGAGGTACTGGATGAGGACCTTGTACACGAAACTGTACTGAGACAAGGTCTGAACCATCATCATTCTCTGCTCACGCAGCATAAACAGGTATTTTGGGACATCCAGCGCCTGAAACAGAAAAACTTTTAGTGTGACAGAGACAGCAACCAAGGAAAAATGCACAAGCTGTGGTCATGACCAAACAGCTCGATTACACAAGCTTTATTTATTCTGCTTTGCATGAAATTGGGGAGCTTACCTCATTGTGCTCTAGACAGGCTATCATGATCTCAGACAGGATGACCACTCCAGTCCGTCCCACTCCAGCACTGCAGTGGACCAGCACAGGTAGGTTGGTGTTCTTTGGGTCACTGATGCTGTTTGTGTGTCGCCTAACAGACTGGATCTCCTCCAGGTAGGCTGGAAAAAACATTCACTCACTTGAGATTTAATTGGGTACACAAAAAAATGAACACAGCAGTTTGGAAAACAACTTTGGAAACGTAAAATATTGTTTTAATGACTTCTAGAAGATCATCAACCAGCTGCTTTACATCATTTCCTACAAATAGGGCTTAAAGCAAGAAAATTTTCTGTGCCTGAAATGCGTTCGGTAAGGGGAAAGAACTGATGTGGACATAGTGACTCAGATTAGGGGTAAGACGATACACTTATCTCACGAGACATGAGGAATTACAATACTGGGTTCGCAAGAACAAGATGAGAAAATAATTGTACGCCAGGGCTGTAACTAACCACTATTTTGATATCTATCGATAACTGAAACGAATAATCGACTATTCGGATTATGATTTGCAAAATGACACAATGCCTCTCATTTAGCTATTAGCCTTTAAATTACACTTGAGGTTGTTTTAAGCATGTGCTAATTAACAGTCAAGACAATGAAATAAATAATGCTTTCAAAAATCGATCTTTTAATGAACGTTTCTGCTGCAGCAACAGAAAGTGCAACTGAAATCACGGCCTGATAAGCAGCTGATCTGCTGTTTACTGACGGAGCAGCTGTTACGCCAGTACTGTATCATAATTCATGTTCACATGACTTTACTCCCTTAAGCTTCCCTGCGTTCTGGTAAAACTTTTCTGCCACCACCTATGATCAATGCTTGAAGAGGGAAAAGGGCTGGACAATATGGCCAGAAATGTTATCACGATAAAAAAATCATTGGATATCAATTTTTTATCATTGGATGTCGATAATTATCACAATAAATGTTAAATCATTGTTTCTTTCAAGTCTAACGGCTGATTTTTGCTCCTGGGTGACAGTTAATTGTGCCACTTAATGCCAAACAGTGGACACTATAGAAATCTAAGTGCAGAACATTCAAATGACAAAAATCTTTTTTCAACAACTATGCATGAGTAACATTACGTACAATCTGATTCCCTTTTCCTCAAAAAAGGAATGTCAATATATAAATAAATAAATAGAAAATTAATAGCTGATTTGTCTTTGATTCAAATGAATTAAATTAAAAATTTATTGAACATTTGTTATATTGTTTTTGCAGATAATTATATTGGGATAATTATTATTAATAATTTTATTATTAGTTTTATTGTCCAGCCCTGCTGTTACTCCCCATTTACATGCGGCCCTGTTTATCGGCCGGTATTAGGGCTAATGTTAGTGTATTCATTATAATTTCAGATAGCCTACTATGTATCTTACCACTAGTATAATATTAGTTCCAGTTGAACAGCAGTTTCATTTGTGTGGCTTGTTTCCATTAAATTTGTGTAAAAAATTATCCACATGCTGGTCAGTTTATTAACATTAGTTAACACTAGGTACTACTCGTCAATAATCATTCATGCAGAACAACAAGTTCAACATTTCTAAAGCTTTGCTGTAGTGCATCAAAGTTTTTAGTGTCCTGTCACCTCCAGGCTGTGATTAGTCGGTTCATGAAAAGCTACGTTGATGGGCAACTTTATGCACACGACCACATGAAAGGCAGCCGAGCTTCTCTTCTCCCTCGTCTTTTTCCGCCAAAAGATTAGTAGGCAGGCAAGAACTGGAACAGGTGAGCGTCACGTAGCACTCAGAGTACCGAATAGGGATACGGCAGAGGAGAGTACCGGTACGTCCTGGTACGCCAAAGAGTAAAATGTCGAGGTGCTGGCACTGCGTACCGGGGCATACCGCCCCACTTCAATCACTGCTTGTGACTCATTTCAAGCACTGCGAACAACCAAAATCAACTCCACTTACCAGAAAAGCCGTAGCCTATCGATAGATTACATTCTGACAAAACTGGCCTTGTTATGTTGGTTATGAAGGTCCAGACGATCCAATCCAGTGAAATATTTAGTCCAAAACGCATTTATATGTCAAATACACACAGACTGCTGTTACATCGTTTAACTAAAGTTAGCATTTAAACAACAAAGGACGGTACACCTTGACCTTTTGAGTGACACCTTAACCCAATAGAAAAATCGATGCCCTGTCCAATGAGTGTCCACGTAGTCAGGAAGAGCTAGTCCCCTTCTTTTGTGCATACACCGACAGAGATTGTGCAGAGGACTGGCGCTTCACACTACGCGACAGTTAAAAAATACGCAAGAATATTTTCCATGGACATAATTATATATTGTCAAATATAAAAAACGCTCAGCGCTGGAATTCCGGCACTGTGCCGGAGAACTTTAAGCCCTGCCTACAAATCTAATCTCGTGTCGTATCATCAGGTGGAATTAATGTTGTCATCAGTGAAAACCAGTCACAGTTTCAGTCTTTTAGGTAGATATCTCAATAAAGCATGATGGCCATAAATACATAAACTGAGGCTGATTCCACTCACCGAGGAAGCCTTTGAAGTCCTCAGGACAGCCGTGGTCAGGCCAGTCTGTGTACTGCAGGTGCCAGACAGTCCTCTCTTGGCCCGTCAGGAGGTGTTTGATCTTTAGCCCTGTGGTGGCGTAGCAGCCAGACTCTGTGCGGAACCGCGTCGTGATCTTGAACCGACCGTACGTCACAGTGTTGTGTCGTGAGCCGAGTCGGGGCCAATACCGGAAGCTCTTTTCTCGGCCGCTCTCCTGGAGGATGACACATGAAAATGTCAGTCCAGGTAGTGATGATGAAAAAGTATTGCAGGCTGTAAATATGAAATCAACAAACCTCTTCAGCAGTGACCATGGCAATGATGGAGACACCCTGCTCCCACACCATCTGCCAGAAGTCCGGACACGTGTTTGACATGGGACCCTGCGTGCAGATGTAGCTCCACTCCTGTCCACCTACTGTTACCTAATGAGACAGGAAAAAGGCATCAGTTATATGATTTATCTGTAATTCTTCTTAAAACAGAGCTATAGTGTCAGAAAATGGAAATAACTCTGTGTACTGAGTACATCTATTGCTTCATAGAGACTCACTAACAAAGGAGTGAATGTGACTAAACAGTACTTATTCCCACAATTCCCATAGTGTCATGCCTGCTCCTCATGAGCAGCTTTAATCCACAGAAGTATTTAGATGTCTGGTTGTCAGGGTTGGAGTCATTTATAAAAAAAGAATTACTCTGAATGATGTCATTTTCATTTCTTTATTTATTTGAAAGGGGACAGTGTACATTAATCATCATCATAGGTCATAAGGTAAGACTGAAAGGGGAAGTCCACCAATTTTGCATGTCAAAGTCAATTGACATTTTTTTCAAAAGGAGTACTACTCAGCCTGTGCAAACAGAGTTTTGTCAAGCCTGAGAAAATAATCCAGGTGATGTCATCAAGGTTATGTCAGTTTAGGTTTGGAAACTACAAATTTATAACAGAAAACCTGCCTTTCAAACTGAGGTGACTTGGGAATATACTAGGTGGGGGAGTCATCTAGTGTTAACAAAAGACATTATTTCCCATAATGCACAACATCAACTTGGAACTTAATTATTTCTAACTCATTTATTTAGACAATTTTTGCTTTATTCTGTCTCTCACAAGTCTGTCATCATTATGAACATGCAATATTAAATCACTGTAGTAGCCATTTAAAAGTACTAATTTTGAAGCAGGTCATTTTAATTTCCAATTGTTTCCACTGTTTAGAAATGTCATGCCATGCACTGGCAGTGACTTATTGCATCTGTCACGCACACTATTGTTTTTGTTTTCCTGAAGTGGTTAGGAAGCAGACATTTGACAATTCTGTATATACAACATACGCCGGAGCGCGGCCATTGTATGCTTGTGATGACTGCACGAGTGTGTCTCAGAAGTGGCTTTCTGATCTGCTCTGCGGAGAACAAGTGGCTAGTCTATTTATGACACTACAGAGTGCCACTGACACATTGCATATGTACGTATTGGCGTACAACAGGAATATTTTAAGGATTTTATAGTGTATTCAGTAGACGGTAAGATGGTTTAAAAATGTAGGGCTTCACTTTGTGGCAGAAGGTGATAGTGGTCTGCGTTATGGAAGCAAATTTACCTATAGCATTATAGCACCTGTTGTATTAACTAAACAATGCATATTTTGCACTAAATTAGAGAAATAGTGCTTTTTTAGCAAAGCTGAGTCTCTGCTTTATTGACTGATGTTGTCCTCACGAGCACTGTCATTGTGATTTTGTTCTCGGTGTACATGTTCTTTGTAACTGTGATTAAGAACAAAAGGACATAAAAGTGATCAAATCTCTGCACAACTTACTTTAATATGTGATGCATTTATGTATCCTGTGTTGTTCTCTTTAGTGGGAACCAGCTCCACTCGCGTGTCATCATAAGGCAGGACATCTTGGAAGCGGTTTTTGTCTCCGCTCTCTGGCAGCAGGGCGATGGTGCATCCGCCTGATAAACGACGCTTTGGGATACTCTCGTACTCTTTTAACAGCTCTCCCATCTCCATATGCTGCTCCAGCGCTTTACACTGCCACACACAAACATGGACACAGTAAATTGTAAATCATTTGACGAGATGTACAGTGTCATAGCTGTAGGAGCACTGATACTCATGACACATAAATAAATGAATGGGATTTTGATAATGAACATACAGGTGAAAATAGGAATAGGTGAAGATAGAAAAGTGGATTATAAGATACACTTGTAGCATAAAAGCACTTTTGTTAACTGATAATTATGAAGTACAAGTACAATAAACTACATCTTTGGTTATCTATCTTTATGTGTGTGAGACATCTGCAAATCTACTGTATGCTCACAGAGACAACTTGATTAGCTGGCGAGATAAATAAGTTGTTCTGGAATTTACCTTCACTGTTAAAGTAAAAATTACAATGTGGCCAGTTCAGCTGGAGAACATTGAATTAGAAAGTCTCCATTTATCCTTTACAACCAGGCATAAGCTACCAGAAAGTACAAATACAACAAGCAGGTCCTGGTAGTGAGCTTTTGTTCCTAAATGTTTCTAAATTAAAGTTATTAACAATATACAAGCAAAGAGTAACAATTCTCAATTTCCATTGACTAAACTGAACATTACATTTGCTTTTTCTTTACAAACTAATTTTTGAAGGAGCACATCAATGACAAAAATCAAGAACTCTTTGGTGTCCTACCCTTTCGTCATTAGAGGCTGTTTCAGGGTCATCCTTGACCTCGTCGTGCATTGGCTGCCTGGACACTGACAGCCCATTGAGATGGGCCACCTTCAGAGGGCCCATCTTCTTTACCTCTGACCTAATTGCTCTCTTCATGCCCTGGTATTTCAACAGAGACGAGACAGAGAAAAAGTGAACGCAACTGTTTGTGAGCCTCAAAGAAAGGAAGAGGAAGTATACAAGAGGGGAAGGACAGCGCAGCCAAGCTGGGTGCCTTCTGGGAGAATGTCACCTGTCCGGTTTTTCTAAAGGTAGTCAAACTACATTCTTTCAACCTGTGTCAAAGTGAGATTGTTTGTATCAATCAAAGCTGGGAAACTGAAACTACCTCTTATTCATTGTACACAAAGATCACACATACTTGTGTGATCTTTATATGAGGCACAAACATGTCATGTTACTGAAAAAATAACTAAGTGCCTGCAACCCATTATTTTAGAAAACTGAACACGACATGGGGAGCGGTTATTTTTTTTTTCTCACTCATGCAGTCTGCTTGATGAGCAGAAAGTAGTCACTATTGTGGTCATACTTTTCAAAGCAGCACAAAATGCAAAGCTTGCCAGGGCGAAACGTCTGATGAGGAAACATCTCAGCAAAAAAAAAAAACATATCTAAAAGCTGTGAAAATAGCTTTGGAAGGGAAGAGAGAGGGGGTTTATTTTGAGTGGTGTCTAAGATTCCCCCCCACCCCAAAAAAATTTTTTTTTTTTTTTTTTAAATAGAGATATTTGGACTTATTTTTACAACTGAAATTACATGTTTGTTGAGAGAGTAAAGTACCAAAAACATGTACTGGCCGTAAGCTTAGGAGGAGATTGGGAACAGGACTCACCGGAGGGGGCAAGCCTTCTACTGTTTTCTTTCCAGGCGGCACATCAGACACAGGCCTCTTCTTTAAGTCTTTCTTGGTCTTCTGCTTGGCCTGGCCACTCAGGTCTCCCTCAGAGACCGACGGCATAATCCTGGTCTGTCGTAAATCTGGCAGCAAGTACAGAGGCTCGTCCTCCTGGATCAGGGGGTGAACCTTGTAGGTCAAGGAGCTGGTTATAGAGGGGTCTAGAGAGGAGCCTATGGGATATGCGGGAGGCGGCTCTATGGGAGTCTGCTGCTGAGGCGTCAGAGAAGAGAGAGATGTCAAACTGTGATGCTGTTGCGACAGCTGGTCAGAAACAATCGCTCCTACTGCATCCTGAGAAAGTGGAGTGTGACGCCCACTATCATCCTCAAACTCCTCTTCTTCTCCACTACTGTGAACCAGCATGGTGGCATCCGAAAGGGACTTTTTGTGTCCATACTGTATGTCCTCCTTAATATCATCCCTGTTCTCTGTCTTGGTACGCTCCAAATACACGTTGAGCTGAGAGCCCTGAGAGCGACCGCCATGCAGGACAGGAGGGGGAGTGGCAGTTTCTGCTCCTGAAGAAGACACGGTCCGCTCTTTGACCCTCATCCCCTCTAGACTATGTGCTAATCCAGCAATCTCAATGGAGTTACGCTTCTGAGCATGGTACGGGTGTCTGTGTGGGGGTCCACTGAAAAGAGGCTCTGACACCTCTTGTAAAGAGTGGGCAACAGGCAGGCTGTCTTCCTGGAAAGTCTGGACTGAGTGGTGCACACGCCTCGTGATGATCAGGTCTGGGTTGCTGCTGCTGACATATAAGTGACGTGACAGATCAGGTGTGCTGTTTGCAGGCCGAGGATGAGCGTACGGGTAAGGTGGAGGCGGTCGGTACACTTGTGTCCTCATGATGTTCGGAGCTGGATACTCCTGTGCCTGTTGTAACTGGACATTAGTGAGCTCTGGGACACTAACTGCGCCCACTACGGGCCTCCTCTCTGTAGGGTAGGGGTATGGAGAGGGACTGTGGAAGCTGGAGCCCAGATTGAAGGGATAGTGATGGTGCTGGGCTGCACTGCCGTGCTCCCCTCTGATCTCTGGCTGGCTGTAAACTAGGGGGTCTGGTCTGCTGTAGGCGTACGAGTTTCCAATGTTCAGGTTCCTCATGGAGTGGCTCTGCCTGTGCTCTTGAGACAAAACCATCCCACCTCCTGCTCCTCTGGTCTTCTGACGCATTACTGTCTCATAATCAGGTGTGGCACGGTAGGAAGGTGGAATGAGAGCGCTGTGGCGATGCGAGGGGACATAGTCCGGCCTGGTAATATCGCTTGTGATAGAGGGGTTGGAGGACATGGGTGAGGGCTGAAGGTAGTGTTGGGGATTGGTTAGAGAGCTGGTGCTGTGGGCGCTGTACACGCTGCCATTACGTAAACGCCCTCCGCTGCTGTATTCCAGAGGAGAGCAGTCCAGGCTGGTCTGGGAGTGGTAGTAATAACCGTTCTGATTGTTCATGTACAGGTTGTCTGTGAGAGCAAAACAGCAACATTAAAAACATTATTAGTGTCATTTTTTCAGGTTTCTAGTCACAAGCTACACTCTATACAATAGATACCTTGTGATGATGTGTAAGGCTCTGTGAAATGGCCATTGTAGTGCATTTGCGGAGGGGGCATCATGTAGGCGGCCTGAGGCTTTGGCTGTGAATCAACGCGAGAGGGATTCAGTTTCGGCTCACATGATCTGAATACTGTCCAAGAGCAAATAATTAAATACAATTGTGTGGTCACACACACACACACACACACACACACTGCAGTGCAATCCAGAAATGGCTTTTGAGTGAGCATTACCAGAGATATTCTAGTAGAGGATCTCCGTCTGACTGGGTTGACAACTGTGGGCTGGGTTTGGCTGAAAAACAAATAGTGGCCAAAAATAAAAGATGAAAACCCAATAGCACTGCTACTATTAATACCTTTCCAATACTTTACTCTGTCTTTTAGCTGTCATTTAACATTGAGAACACAAACACACAAACATTTTTTGGGGAATCTTGTGGGTCACAGGATTTCAGTAGGATTCCCACAGAATGGGAGTCAATTTTCAGGCGGGACAGGAATCATTTGTCTGTTTTTTTATATGTAAATATGCAGTTTTTAAATTCTTCTGGGAGTGGAACAGGACCGGAATATTTATGTGGGAGCAGAATGGGACAGGAGTGAAAATCGACTCCTGTGTCAACCTCTAATACACACAGCAACGCAGAGACCAGGGGCCTCATTTATAAAACAGTGCAAGGGATCCATACTAAAAGTGTATGTGTGTAAAAACACAGAAAAAAATCGCAATTTCCCCTTTATCATACTTTACAGTCCACCTGGAAATGTGTGTACATCAGCATCATATCCAGCCCTCTACATGCCCACATTCAACCCTAAATGGTCAATGCTGACAAAATACTGATGCATATAAATGAGCCTGCTTACCGTGAATCATGGCAACAACAACCGAAAGGACGAAGAAAAAAAAATTTTCGACACAGAAATCAAGGTGATTGTAAGGTGGAGATTAGAAAGCCGATGTTGTTAAATGGTTTGGATTTCTACAACCAACGAGGACCATTTCATCAGTTAACCTCGTTACCATAGTTGAGGTGAAAAGGACTCAGTAGCTATATTCAGATTTAATATAGGGGAAAGGCAAGCAAGAATTTCCTGACTCCTGCTACCTACCACAACCTGGCATCATCCTAGCATTTTAACACCTGCCACAGACCACAAGTGTCAGCAGCATACAGCAGTGCTCTGTGCTCCTGTGGTGGGGAATATGATGGTGAGACAGTGCTGATGAACTATTGGGGAGGTGCTTATGGAATAGTTACGGCTCATTAGCACAAATAACACTGCTGGTCTGAATGTTTATAATATAGTGGCTCGTGTGAAAACTAGCATGCGCAACCTTTTAGTACATTCGCAGCGTTTATATATGAGGCCCCAGGTCAAGTCCATCAAACTAATAACGAGTCGTTTAACTCTTCTTCAGTACACCATGCAATGTTTTCTCTCCAGTGTACCAGCAAGCATGGTGTAAAGAAGACCTGGGGCATGTTTTTTGATTTCGACTGTCTTGCATTTAACAAATCACTCACAACTTATAACTTGGCCCTAGATCTGGAAATATTTGATCAAGAAAATGTACATAGAACTGAGAATCTGACCAAACTTTCATTGCCAACTTTTAATTTCTTGGACACATTTTAGTCAGCACTCAACAACTACTAGGTTTTGATATCCTGCCCTAGTGACAGGCTGACTAAGATACCAAATTAATTATGGGACAATAAAATATGCTGAATAACTAATAATTACTAATAACTAGTAATTATTTAAAGATTTAAAATAACCTTAAAAATATAAAAATGGACAGCTTTTCATCTTTATTGTACAAATAGTACTGAGAATAAAGATCCCTGTGCATTTGTAAAATGATTTAATGTAATTTTATTGATTTTGATCCCGGTTAGCTTCATCAAAACAGAGGCTGTTCTTCCTCTCGTCCAATCACACACCATAATAAATAATAAACCAAATACATAAATTATTCTTTACTTGGATGAAAAATCACTACATGCTTCACAACCCAAGGCCCATTTCAGATATAGAGTGTGTTTGCTGTGGCTTTGTTGGCTAGGCAGTCAGGAAGGGATGGGTGTTGGCACCTGCTTGATAGACATACTGTAGGCGGTGGCTGACTGTGTTGCTCACCCCTTATTAGAAGGCAGAGAGGGACGAGAGAGCATTGGAAAGCGAGGAAAGGATAGAGTGAGAAGGGACTTCTGGGAGACCTCAGAAGGCAGGGGGTCACACTCCTCTCTGAAGAGAGAGGAGGAGAGGAGGATAGAAGTGAGGCTACACCAAAGAGGAGACAACAAAGAACAAAGAGACAGGAACTCGGCTAGACGTTGAGAGGGGAAAAAGTACACTTACAGGCTGCTCTTGTTAATCTTATAAAACTTGAGTCTGGCCAAACACATCCGGCACACATATTTTGAGGTTTCCATGTCTTCCTACACAAAAGAGGGGTGAAAAAAAATCATTAGAAAGGTGTAACAATTAGGATGGAGGGAGTGTTTCCTCACTTCTCTAGAAGCAAAGCCATTCCTATGTATACCTTCAAGTACTTCTAAATCGGGTTTCAGATAATGGTATGTGACTTTATGACCAACACATAGGTAACATACCCAAGCAACCCTAGTTACAGCCCCACCCACACACAAACATAGGTGCGTGCATTGTTAAGATTAGCTGATGGTTACGTTCCACGGCGAAGGCCATTTTAAATTTGGCTAAATTCAATAAGAGACTGAAATGTCCCAGGGAACGGGTAGAGAAGAGAGGGTGCAATAGCAGCAGAGACTTACGGTCTGGAACTGAACACTCTCCTCTCTGTTGGCTAGCTCCAGGGCAAAGAAGGACCTGTTGTGACTCATGTTGTTAATTTCATTCCACCTACACAGACAATTTAAGCACAGTGGCAAAGAGAAAGAGGAGAAGAAGAAAAACACATGATGTCATGGTGGTAACAAAACCTTTTTTAAAATGAGAGTGTAGCACAGCTTTAACAATGCATAATAAAATCCATCCACATGAGGGAGTCAATCAAGGTATTTAGTTCTCATAATGGTATGTAGAGAGATACAATTTAGCCGAGTTCAAGAATGTTCACTCGCTCGATTCAGATAATGCTGCCACAATCCTTACCAGCTATCAGTCTATCTGACTCATTTTCTCTTGGGCCACATTCATGTCAACAGAGAATTAAGGGACACTACAAGAAACAACCTCGCCTAAGAATAGCTTGTGAGCTGTGCCACGAAACTCAATCTATACTGATAGAATAATCTAACTGAATATAATTACTGCTCAGAGTCACAAGTTACCATACAAGGCTTTTATTCAGCGCTATGTATTTAGTAGATCATATTTCTGGACTTCCTAGTTGAGTAGTTGTTTCTAGACTTACCTAAATAAAAGAAGCGGTCTGCCATTTTTATGCTTGACAAAGATGCCATCGAGGCAGGATCCCAGCGTGACATCTGTGCCTGTACTGTCCTGTTTAAATGAAACGAGAAGTCAAAGACATTCTGAACAGTTTGTTTAGATGAAAGAATCCAGTCCTGTCTTTTTTTTACTGAATAGTTCTTTGTTCAAGCTGCCTGATAGTAGAGGTAATATGCAGCTTATGAGTTCAATTTCTACTAAGCCAACGTCATGCTTGTTTGCGATTTGTGCTTTTGAAGATTGTGGACTGAGCTTTGTAAAAGCCTACCTTGGCTTGATAGCTTTCCTGGCCATAGCCTTCCATTTTCTCCAGCTCCTGCATGTACAACATCTCTGCTTCTGGGGGTGATAAACCCCTGAAAAAGACAAAAATGGCAACAAAACATGAAGAAACAAACGTTAAAAATCCCACTAACCCATTTGGAATAACATCAAGCTTCAAAAAAATCCTAACGGTAGTTCATTTAATAGGGAGGATATGAGTGGATTGAATATAGGCATTAAACTGTTAATTGTTACTGTGTGTGCAGTTGCGTGTGGGCACCAAGGCAGGAACACAAATGGGCAAAATAATGCATAATTTTATGGTATTAGTCATTCAAAAAAAGTCACTGTGCAATTCATGTGTTATAGAGATAACAAGTGGAGCAGAGCTGTTTGCTGGTTGAGCCACACACAGAACAGACAGGATGATGCTTTCAACACCTGCTCACCTGAAGGACTGATAAAGAAGAGCCACTTTCTGAGTGGCCTCTTCCAGCACTCGCTCATCCTGGATCCATTCCTGCAAAAGACAGAGTCAGGCATATCAGACACAATGCTGGTGGCAAACACAAATAAGCACAGGACAGCTCTGCCATTTTTCTTTTCACATTTTGACCATAAACAATAAAATGCTTACAATAGGGAACAGCGCAAACTTCTGGAGGAACTCCTGGGAATCATAGCGATTGAAGTCTCCAAAGTCAGCTGTGGAAAAAAAACACTAAATGAGTAAATACAGCAAGGCATGCTCCACATGACGCTGCACACTGAATAAGCCCTAAATCATGTCCATTATTTAGTAGAAGGCAAAATAGACATTCAAAAATTGCAGAATGGTGTAATGCCTTTTGGAAAGCTGCAATGTATAATGACAAGAAAGACTAATTTTAGGAGAAGAGGGGCCCGTTTGTTATGCAAGGGAATTGCTTCAGCGTCTGACAACGCAGAGGTCCCAAACTGTTACCAGCTTCAGTCTGCCTGCTGGCAACACTTGTGACAATGTCGGGTATCCCAGGCATCAGCACAGCTCAAAGCTACAACTATCTTTCACTCCAAAATATCCCAGCCAGGGACACAAAATAGGAATAGTCAACTTTATTTTGAGCATAAATGCCAAGTTTGCATGACAACTTAAGCAGTGACTAAAGGGCCTTTCTTCAGGGCACATTGCAACATGGTCAGTCATTTGAACACATGGCTGCAACAGTAAGTGATCTCAGGGGCTCTGCTATGCTAACACCCAGGCCAGTAAGTTGCAGTGCCTGATATAACTTTGCCAGCAGTGTTTGAGATTCTTCTGGCTGAGAAAATGTTGGAGGACATGTCAGGGCCAAAGCTCATGTAAGGGGAGTTCACATTCACACACACCCCTGCCCAACTTAATATACTGGTTTAGGTTCAGTGGTGTTTGTTAAGTGCAATATATTACAAGAATCACAAAAAATGTTCCTATAAACCCGTGGTTAAGTGGCTGAACTGAGGTTTCAGGCAAACTACTGTGAGCAGCAGACCCTTAAAAAAAAAAAAAACACACAGGGATTAAAAACCCTTAATAATTTATGAAATTCCAACTTAACGTTCAATATTCTAGCTGTGAGAATAAACTAAATTTTGGACACCAACATATTTACTATTAGTCTGTTAGGTATTTTGTATCTCAATGGTCTCGCCAAATGTCCAACTACTACGCAGTTTAGTGTGTGAGCCTGTCCAGAAATCATTGATCCAGTCCAATGTCTGTAGATGTGAAGGGGAGTTTAGTGTTTCATGATTTACAGACAATTGCTGTGTAACTGCATCAGTAATTACTCTGACTGTCCCAGTTAAAGCTGCTGAGGTGACCGCAGAGAGATTTAGGTCAAGAAATATCAGGCTTGTCAAACTGAAGTTTCTGTTCAAATTACCTTGCACTGCCAGGCTAGCTAAACGAATTGCTTGTTCTAGCGAGCATGAGATCCTGCCTTCCAAAACATCCTTCTTCAGCTGTAGGTAATACTGATATCTGTGGAGAAAGAGAGGTTCAGTAGTAGATAGACAAGAAGCCAACAACCAAATATGACAACTACGTCCAGGTTTGCAGAAACAGCTGAAAATCATTACAGAGCAAAACATCTGAAATTTCATTCATTCAGTATTAAAATAACTTATGACATATTTAATATTCCTGATTCCTCTGTGCTTGGATTTAAGAATTAAAAGAGATGGATGTGTAGAGGTAAGAAGCCTCTGGTTAAAGGGACACTGTGCACTTAAGCCGCTTCATCAACTTCTTGCCCAGTAAGCCACCTTAGCGTGGTCAAAGCTCATTAACAGAAACACACTTTATGCAGCTGCACTTAACTTTGCTTGGTATTCATGTCATAACTAAAATTGATAACATTTTAACAGTTCATATTAAAGATAAATTGCCACTAAGCAAATAAGGTTATTGGCTTAGACAAGACACGATGTATAAATGATGGAACATCACCTTGTGATCTCCTGTTGCAGTTGGGTGACACTGGGTATGTAAAACACAACTCCAAAGTAAACAGTGGGCTCCAGCCCATACTTGTCCAGTTGCTTTTTCAGTGGCTTCTCCAAGTCAATCCATCTTTGCTGGTTCTGCTTGTTTAAGTACCATAGGCTGAAGTATGTTATCTAACAAGCAAAGAAAGCAAGCACAAGCATTTACACCTGAACAACACTGTGACATACATTTTAGACTTCACAACAATATTATGTGACTGCTTGAGATCAATATCCCACACACCACCTGTTTAATTACTTTAATTAAGTGCACAAATCTGCAGGTCTTCTCAGAATCATCTACATATTATTCAAAAAAAATATTTAGACCTGAAAATTCTACCATTGCAAACATCTCAAGATTTAGACTCCTTGCAGTCTTGTGACTGTCTGAACATCTCACAGTAAACACAAAGTAACCCCTGTATGCTTGCTGTTTACTGTTTACAAAGGACAATTTAGCTGAAAGAGACCTATTGTGATTTGCAGGTAGAAAAACAAAGCGAGAATAACAAAAAGGTCAGGTCATCACATAGGTTAGGCATCTAATTTCTTGGACAACAAATAGCCTACAGTCCAACGTAAATGAAACTGTGGCTCTTAATAAATGTATTAAATGTTACCAACATCAGGCTGAAGCTGAATTAACAATTTTCACCTGACCTATTAACCCATATAGTGCATTCATGCATTGGTTGAAAAGTGACAGTGAACTTCGTTTGTCTGATAACTGAAAACACAATATTAGAAGTCGTCTTAAAGAGGTCTTTTTGGCTTTTCCCCTCTCCTTTATTGAGTTATTATGTAATAGGTTTGCAAAGTGAAAAAGCCCAAAGTCCACCCCAATGGGAGTTCCCTTCTCCCACAGAAAACACTGCTCTGAGCTGCCTGAAAACAGCTCGTTTGTAGTCCAGCCTAGTGATGCCAGTGCGAAACTGAAGCTTCGATACATGCTTCAAACCCTGAACATAGAACCACTGATACAAAGCATGCTTTGGTGCGAAAAAAAATCTTGTGAAATATGACATCTGAAGCAGCAACTGCTTCACTGACTGAATTAATCACCCAACTGGTTCAATCATGTAATTCACTGGCACTGCCTCAATCATCTCAAAATCTTTGAATGGTTGTGTTCCCCATCCAACACAATGACCCCCTGCCACAGTTACACAAGCACACCTAACCTGTGCATTTTAAAAGCCTTCTGTCCACCAGCTAGACTGCCTAATTTGCCTGCAGCCTTGCATTTTACCAGGAGAGGCCACTGTAACTGAACCTTCGAGTAATGAACCCATTTTTGAAACAATTGGCTCAAGTTGCTCAGTATTTCACAAAAAAATTCATTTGCCCATCACTAGTCCAGCCCTTTCTTCCATTTTGCTGTGACGTCACAGCAAAATACGCGTCATGATGCTAGTCCGACATGCCCTCAAAAAAAAAGGTGGAAAAACTCTGTGACAAAACATCTGCCTGCTGCCTCCACTCTACCTCCAGCTATCCTCCAGGCAGTCAATAGACATAAAGTTGTTACTGGGATGTAGAGACCGTGCTCAGTTATAACTTTATGGATGAAAGATACATTTGTTACAAATAGAACATATACAGATGAACTGATGCCTTGTTTGCTCTGCACTGCTTCTGACTGACTAGTAGTCCTCAACTAGGCATGTGGAACTCCCAACAAAGATCTTGTCGAGGTGAGATGCATCACTCCATAGCTAAAGTGGAGCATTCAAAACACAGAGTGAAAAGAGGAGCTGCAACAAGGTGCAGTATGACAAAAGATATGGTGTTTTTTGAAAATGAAGCCATGAAACCACTGAATATTAGCATAATATGACCACTTTAATAACAAGTCCTACATCACTTACAGTGACAGAACTCGCACAACTTTTCTATCGACAAACCACATGATTGCACAAACAACTGTGGTGACATCAACAAACAACAAGGCGTTACTCACTGCACACTAGAAAAAATTCTAAACGAGGGTGGAGGCTTGTCACTAACAGTGCTAGCCTCACCAATGACAAATAAAGCCTTGCTACATTTTGCAGCAAAACACACTGACTCATGCAGTGCAAGTCTCTATGCCAGAATGGCTACACATTCAGCATTCTAAACTGTTGATTTGAGGTGAAACTGGGTATGACAGCATTCAGGTTTACATTCCTTTCAGGACATGATTAACAGGTGGTGTCAGTGTGTGACCCTAGTGACCAAATCACTGAAATGACTCAGAACTGCTTGATCACATTGTCCATGCTAAGTGAGAGCGGACTCACACTCTGCCTTAATGAAAATATCAAAAGCATTCATATTTTGTTTGCTAATCGATGTGACCAGTTGGTTACACATATATGAATTAGAGCCACAATGATTAAAATTGGTCACATGTCAACTATTAAATTAATTGGTTCGAAGAATTTTTTAAACAAAGAAAAGTCAAAATTATCTTCCAGCTTCTTTTATGTCAATATTTGCTGGTTTCTTTACTCCTATAACAGTAAACAGAATGTCTTTGGGTTGTGGACAAAACAAGCCATTTGAGGACATCATCTGTGGCTTTGGAAAACACCGATTAATCTGACAGATTAATCGACAATGAAAATAATCATTATTTGCATCCCCAATATAATTAGAGTATGTAATTGACAAATTCATGTGGTAAGCAGGACATATATTATGATGAGAGATTACATTATGAGTAAACAATGACAAACTGGTTATCTCAGTTTCTGTGGTCCTGCTTGCCAGTTCCAAGTAAGAAGACAGCCTTTCCATAAACACTTTCTTGCTGAGGTGGCAGGTATCAAAACGTCTATAAGAGAGAACACTCAGCACTTGTACTGCATGAAAACACATACATACCTCTCTTAACTCAAGTCTCTGGGCCACTGCCTCCAAACATTCCTGCCCAGTGCTCTCCACTGAAAGTGTAAACTCAACAAACTCTCCATTGAGCAGCTGAATCCGAGTGACAAGACAGCTCTTGCTTGAAACAGTATACCTTCGAGTCCTTTTAAGTTTTAAGCCAAATGGTAAGGGCATGTTTCACACTTATTCAAGAGGAAGGTCTTCACTTAGTCCAGAGAAATTACTCTCCTTTCAGTCCCATCGGGAATTGTGTGAATGTTCCAAGTCATGAGGTTCATCATCAACAGACAAATCTGAAAAGTGTGATAAGAAAAATGTCAAAACATCTCCAAAATACCACATAACACAGAGGAAGCTTGCTAAACTTGGAATCTTGGAAAAAAATAATCTAAAAGCTGAATCACAACTTCAGTGGCCATTCTCGTCACTAAAGACTTTGTCACGATACTTTTGCATATGGTACAAGTCTTCACACCTGGTCACCCTGAAACAGATTCCTGACCAGACAAACCTAAGACTTATCGTAAAGCAATCCTCTTAAATGAGGCACTTTGTTTTAAGTCACCTAATTCGGCTATCTCTGATTTGCTACCGAAGGTCTTCGCTTAACGTTACAATTTCTCTAAATTCGTAAATAGCTGATGGTTTTTCACACTGGGAAAAACATTTATAGTACGCTAACTTACCTGGCCTGTGTAATTAATGTTATCTATAACAAGGTTGGCTTGTCATTATTCCAAGTTTGTGGTTAGATTAATCCCCTTCCGGCGAATAGTCTGTTCCAAACTCTGACAAGAGCGACCTAATTCAGTAACGTTACGCAGCAAGCTAACGTTAACTTAGTTCTGTCGAACAAAACACTGCGAAAATCCCTGTTGCTTTCCACTTCAACCATGCATCAATCTTACTGCAAATGGGCTACGTTGCAACTTAACTTACTGAAGTTCAAAGAAGTTTATACTAAAATGTTGACAATTTCCAGACTTATTAGCTACTTTTCATTGGTAGTTTTAGTACTCACGTAATAGCGTTTACTACAACTACCATTAAAATAACTTTAACGCTAACGTGCTACCTTATGTTCCAGCAAATAGACGACACCCATGGGAAGCTGACGTCGCCGGTAAATATTTTGGCCAAAAATGTTAACGTTACCGTTAGCCACCGGATGCAATTTAGTAGTCCAACTAGGTATCGGTCCTGAGGGTTTCCGACATCAAGGTAAATGGATTAATACTTTTTAGATACTTATCGGAACTGAAGACTACTCATTTGTCTGTAGTTTGTTTATAGATCAAGACTAACGTTATCACCCCATGCCTCTTGGTCAGACAGTTCACTCAAGTCCAAGCGTGTTTCGCTTCCTAGGATTGGAAGCGCAACAAACGTATTCCGTCTACATCCGCGGCTCTATAGCTTTAATAACTATGTTGCAGCAATTGATAAATCACCTAGATGCATTGGAATATACTCTGACTCTTTAATAACTTTATATAAAATATATGGTTTACCGTACTATCTTGGGGAAACGCGTCAAAATGCATTGTAGTCCCGCCGTGGCGGAGGAATACATGAAGGTTTTCAGAGCCATGACATCAGACAGCTGGAATGCCGAGCGGTGAAAATGCCAGAAATGGGACGAGTGCCTGAACTGCTGGTCGCTGACTTGTCTGTTTACCTTTAACATCGGCTGACAGCTGTAAACGCAGATGCAGAATAATGTGCAATGGTTTAAGAGTTTCCCCCTGTATTTATTTGCAAAATGGCTCAGATCACGACCCTCAAATATAGTAATAAAGCTGGTTTTGCTGCTGTTTGTAGGCTGAGTAATGACCCATTAGTAATGGACTTAAGAAGTAGCATACAAGAAGCAGAATAGAAAATTTATTGCAATTGTAAAGACACTTTCTGGTGACAGTCAACTTCTATAGCTACATGTCAGAGGCATTATGTCAAGTCAAACAACCTGAACAGTTTCTTTATAACAGAATTGTTCTATAAAACCTGAAAATGTAAACTGCAGCTACATTATACTGTACTTAAGACTGACACTCTGCAATCCACTCAAACTAAAGGATACCACTAATTCCACATATCTGACATCAGTGCAGTGCTATGGACTATCCTTTGAAAATGTAATCATACTGGCTACTATGGGATAATAATTTCGATAATGGTCAGACCATTATTCTGGAGTCAGTTAGAACTCAATCACAATTGGTCAAGTATGTACCCACTTTAAAATATCCTAAATGAGACATTCAAGACTTTGTTTAAGTTGCAACACCTAATGCAAAATTTTCATTGTGCTTTTGTATAAAGATGAAAAAGCAGAACAGATCAACAACACCACACTGGTGGGGCTTGGTAAACACAACCAGCTTTTTCGCATTTACAAAACTAAAGAAACTTCATAGTACAAATTTCATATATTTCATTTCTCTCTGGAAAAACACTCACTTGGTAACGAAAACATTAAAGGATATTGAATCCCTGAATACAGCAACACTCAGAACTCATCATCACTTCCAGAAGCAGCTGCATTTGTATGTTGCTCAGTGGTCTCAACATTGTTGTAGTGTGTTTTGCTGGACACGTGAAGCGACTCAGACAAACTCCTCCCCAGATTCTCAAGTTCTTCAGATTGTCTATTGTGACTGACCTCAGCATGGTCCTGATGAAATCCTTCATCAGCAGTTATCGTGGTGTATTCATGGCTGCCATTGCTGACTTCTTCATTTGTTGCAGTTATGCCTATCTGATTTTGGAAGTCCTCGTCACTGATTCCTGTATTATCGGAAACTTGCTGACTGAGCAGACGAGGGCTAATGCCCTTTTCCAGATTGTCATTGTTTCCATCCTTTATATTTGTTTTAGATGGTGGATCAGTATTTTCAGGAGAGCATAAGGGTGTAGACACCAATAAGGGATCATCAAAATCCGGCAAATCACAGTATTTAATTAGTGACGCATATGGGAACAGGTCATTGTTTTCTTTGGCCTTCACTTGTTTCCCCTCTGATTCTAGATGTGGTAAGAATGTATTGAGCAGACCATTCTCATTTTTTTCAAGCTCTGTACTGGAGGTGGGTATCTTGGCTGGCTCGTCAAAATCCTTACGCAGCACTTCCAGAAGGTGGCGCATTTTACCCTAAAATCAAACAAGGCAATCAGATGCATGAGAAGAATTTCAAAAGACCTTTGTGACTTCTAATTTTTTTCAATATTTATTTAAAGCTGTAACCTGATCACTTAAATAAGACTTGACTGAAATATATAGTATTCTGCATGAAGTTATATACTCACTTCATCAAGCTGATGCCGATTCATGTCAATATGGCGCTTTATCACCCGGTCTAGGACCCTTGCAGAGGACATAGACACACTACAGTAATGACTCTGGGGGTTTAACAGTTTTCTTAGTTATGAGACACATGCGACACATGTGACACGTGTTGTAAATATTTGTAAGCTAACATAAAGAATAGACCTTTTAACATCTCAAGTAGTTCAAAGAAAATAGTTAGAGAAAATGACAAACCTATCAGAGATGTGTCCCCTGGACAAGATATCCTCTGTTACAGCAGAAATGAATTCGAGGTACATTAATTCTTCCTCCCTGTTGAAGAACAGATGAGAATTATTTCACAGACACAACATTTTAGACGTTCGCAAGATTCACTGAAGCATCACACTGTCAAATCTGTATATATGCAGTAATATTTCTCTATAACATCAATTACAAGCTATATAAGCATCAGACATTAGCAAAAAGAACTTACTCTGTAGACACACTCTTCATAATGGGAGATTTCCAGCCTTCTGGTGAGACCCTAAAAGATGAGGCTTATATTCTTTTTGAACTTTACAGAGAAAATACACAAAGTATAACATTATGCTTAAAATGCTACATGGTATTTCAATTGTGTGATTTTACCTGGAGGAGGAGTCAAAGAAATCATGGTCTCTGCTCTTGTTTGCTCGACTGTGTTGTCTAGATGTTGAGAAATATGTGCCATTGAATTCATCCTCCGACCATTCATGGTCTGTATTAAATCCCTGTAAAACAAAGTGGAAAATGAGAAGGGATATTCAATATTGTCAAGGCTATCTAATAATCAAATGTTTTATGTGTCAATAAACAGTTCATTATCGTTTAAAGGGACAATAAACCAAGTATTACTGACCTTGAGCAACACAAAATTATACCCCCATTATTTTTCATAGTATTTATTCGGATACTATACTACATATAGCTCTTCAATTCAGTCAGTGTGTGTAACTGCTGCAGTCATCATCACTCAAATTCCTTTGTTTTTGCTGTTCACTGAAGACATTTATGTTTAAGATCAAAATAAAGCTTTTATTTCCTGGTATTCACATCTAGATGTGTTGAACAACTTAGGACATATCACCATTTGTATTAGACCACAGCATTCTTTTCAAATTCGCAATTAAACGCCCTCCTTTATACGTCGCCAACAGGAAAGGAGAAGTCAGGAAGCGATCCTTCTGCACCTCCATTTCAGGAGAACCCAAAGATGTATGTTGCAGTGTGCTTCTATAGTGGCCATCTGTTTGAAAAAATGATCCGTCACAGGAGATCAATAATCATGTCCTTATTTCACTGCATTTCTCCATGCATTTGCTTGTTTCCGGTTTACACGTCAACTGCCAAACTTTCTGTAACTAGTCTGAAAGTCCGAACCATGGTTCAGTTTGATCCGGACCGAGACTACCTCTTTTCGTCTGACCAAATTTTGTCTGTTTTCATACCTGCAATTTTGGTTCGGACCAAACTGAAAAGTCCGAAAGTGCGGACCAAACGAGGTAGGTGTGATAGAACCCTGAGACTATATTAGAGCTATTTAATGTTTGGACAATCAACCTGGGCAACAAGAAACATCTGTCAGTCACATGTTCCAATAGTTTTGCTCACTTGAAAAGTGGGTGGGTTCAAACAAAGGGTGGTATGTGTTGAGTTGTTTAACACATCTAGATGTGAATACCACGAAATGAGAGCTGAAATTCTGAACTCTTGTCTCATCCTCATTTTTGATCTTAAACCCAAATGTCTGAACAACAAAAACAAAGGAATTTGCCTTAACGGTCCAATACTTTTGGAGGGGACTGTAGTTATGTGATGTTTGAAAGTTGAAGTGCAAGCACCAAAGCCATGATCAACTAATGGATTAATTAATGATTAAAAATAAAATTGTTGATTCAAAATTTGAAGTTACCTGAGATGGCTCATTAAATTCCTGTGTGTATTCCTTGGTTTTTGTGCTGCTTAAAAAAAGACACACTTTAAGTTACTTTTAAGACATTAGAACACACATTAAACATGTTGAATGAATTGTTTTAAAGGCAAATACTGTAAAACTTCAATGAATAGCCTGGGCTTTTATTTGCTTACCCTGTCTACATTTGGGACTGGCGTCTATATGGGACAGGCCTTCAATTCCTTTACCATACTAGTAATACTTTTGTGCTAATTGCTTCCATAAAATTAACTTAACGATTGAATTGTGGAGAATCAGTTTAACGAAGTGTAGCATGTCCATATTGACAAAAGTTTAAACATCTATATTGCAATGCACACACTAAGCAGCTTAGAACTAGCTCAAGAGACATGCGTTTATTTTTCAAAACATGTAACCACACCGAGCCAGTTAAAAGGGATAGGCATCTAATGGGGACTAGACTTTAAATTTTAACAGTTTTATGGTATATTGTATTTCCTTCAGAGATGTTTGGTTAAGTACCTCCCGTATATCTCCTGTCGCATCGATTGTGAGTTTTTGCAGTCCTGAGTAGGTTCCCTCCGTGGTGCTCTGTAGTAACGATATTTTGACAGGTAGGAGCTCTTGTCGGATTTCAGGGTCTTGGGTGTAAAAGGTTTGTCTTGGGTAAAGTGCTGTGAGTGTTTCTTGAGCAGGTCTCCGCTGTACGTCTTCTGAACAGGGTCCTGGAAAGTCTGATAGCAACTCTGATCCCCCGAAGCTGCCAGTGAACATGCTGACTGCATCCGGTGAGAAGCTGCCTCTGGGCTCTGGTACTTTATTTCTGATGCTGGGTGAGTGTGATGAGACTGGTTCTGTGATCTGACTTTATACGATGGATAAACTATCTCCTTAGCATGAAAGGAGGTGCTGAACCTTGGGCTGGAGACTGAGGAACTCCTTGAGCAGAGGTAAGGGCTGTCATCATACTGCACAGATAATCTACTCTGAAAAGCAAACACTGTATTGAATCAGGAATTGTACATACTGAAAAAGTTTGAAAGACAAATAATGCAGGCTTTGTATTTAAAGCCTTCAAACGCTTCTGATTGGCAAGTTTTCTAGTCAGGCTACTGCATAAGATTCGTTGGCATCACATGAAGCAATGAGAAACACATCAGTGACTCTGCCTTAATTTTTTACCTGGGCAGGGGAGCAGGAGGCTTTGCTATTCCTCTGTGAGAGAGAGTGGGCTGACTGAGGACGACCCCCTTTCCTGAACCGCTCCTGTCTGAGCTGGTCTTTGTCTGCAAACAGGCAATGAAAAAATAAATAGACACAGGAAATAGCCTACCCAGCACTGTGTAACTATCACTGGCAACAAACAGCATCCCTCACACAATGTAACGTTTTTTTAAAAGCAAAAAGCCGCCTTTGGATAATCTAACACAACTATACACACTGATTCCCAATATACCCCATGGGTTATTCTGTCAATTTCTTACATTTATGTTGAGCCCACATTTCCTAAACCTGCTGTGTGATTCATTTCATGTCCTTAAATTATTTTGGGAGGTATTTGAAGGTCATAGAATATAAGAGAGCCGGACTTTTACCATTAAAGATAAGGATGAGGATGAGTTGCATCCTGTACTCAAATGTGATGAGTGGCTGCATTGTACTATTACTTACTTGATATACTTATGTATTATGATTCATATCTTCCTAAACTACTACACACTAGTGTAAAGTGGTGAGTTCAGAGAAAAAATGTTGGTCTTTGATTCTGATTACCACTGACACACCAATGCCTGACTGTTAGCGGTTAATGAAAGTCATTAACACTAATTATTAAAAACCATTGTTAGTGTGGTAAAATGATAAATATATTACCTATAAAAGCCCTGAAATAGATACTCATTTCAAGAGAAAAAAAGGGTTTTGAGTTGAAGTAATTTGAGTTGAAGTAAGCGTTTAATATTTGATACTTGGGTACTTACACTTTACACTGTGTATCATGCTTTTGGGTACTGATGCATCAATGGCAGCTGTGAAACAAGGCAAAAATGTAAGATCATACCAGTTTATTAATTTTATTATTATGTAACAAAGATACGTTGTTTTAACTAATGTTTTAACCACTAAACATGTACGCATATTATGTATGCAGGAGCTTAATTAGTTTGGTCAACTGAATATCAATGTAAGGATCATGACGTATGCCGGCCATGCTGCTCACCTTTAGCTGAGTAAACCTTTTTATAATGAGAAACCATGTGGTCTTTAATGATGGACTGTGTCAACTTGCTGGAGGATGGAGGGCAGAAAGCTAAAAATACAGGACAGAGAAGAACATGTAGTACACAGTAAAATTAAGCTAGTACATTATCACTTACCAATACTCATTTGGGTCATTTTTCATTATAGTATTAGCGCATTTTAATACTTACGGCTACTTTTAAAAGTCTGTCCTCTCATACCAGGGCTGCAACCCAGTCCAGATGATACACTCCCTAAAAAGAATGACAGTTTTAATAAATACATATGAGCTATTTATCAAGCAAGCATTTGATGCATTCAGCACAAGGCTTGCTTGATGTAAAGATTTACTATTTATTAAATTACTATTTACATCTTTATAAACTGAATACCTTCTTAAATTTTGGTCAGAAATCAAGTCATTTTAATACATAATTTTAGTCATTTTTTCTAACATTTATTGACTAAACAATGCAAAAATATTTTCTACAAGTGTTACATTACTCATTAACCTGTCCTTTAGTCAGGGAAAGAAATACTTGTCTGGTTTCTCACATTTCTGTTCTAACTTGCATGCTATTATTACTATTATTAGTAATTCTTTTATAAAGTTCAGAAAAGAAAGGCAATTTAAGCAACAATGCATACAAAAGTGAAACTATTTTCGAAAACACTCGTTTACAACATTAACGTTGTAACGTTACTTTGAATTTATAGATAGCTGATTTGTATCTGTTAATATGTCTGTTGTTAATATAGTTTACTGTAATCCTGGTAATACGTTAGTGTAAAAATGAATACCACTGAAGACATTTATCTTCGACACGGCAAAAACATAAAATATCGTTTATAAAATAATGTAGCCTAACGTTAGCTAGTGTTAATTGAAGCACCATGTTACAAGCTATAACGTTAACATTACTGTATTGGTTACATACACTGCATAAAAGAACTCTTGAGAACAAGTAACTTAATGTGAGGAAAGGGCTAACTATTAGAGTAGTAATATTAGAATATTACAGTGCATTCGCTGTGAGCATGAGTTTCGTTGGGTTGCTGCCTAAGCACAATTGAAATGTCCTTCCTTCTGCCGATAATAGCCAAACAGCTAGCTAATGCTAATGCTAATAGCGTTTGCATACCTATTCTCGAGTCCATGACAATGTTACACTCAGAGTATCCCATTTTCCTCAAAAATATTCTGGGGCAGCGACGGCAGAGCTTGGACACGTCCAGAAACTACAGTGTACTCGACTGTAAACATTGCAACGTTGTGTAAGGTAATCAAGTAAAGTAAAGGGTAACAGCCTAATATTAGCTTATAAGCAGATGAGGAGCAAGGCAAAGCTTCCCCGTCGCCATGCTGGTTGCTATGATCGCCTTCGTCATCACGCTCATGCGTAAGGAAGGAAGGACACGCCACAAACTGTCCACCCCCATGCGCACAGACCAACACTCGCACCTGTCACTTTACTGGGAAAACTGAACTGAAATAACAATATGGCAAAACCTATTTAACTTCAATCCAATCCAATTGATTAACAATTTTCTTATGTATTTGTAATGCAATAAAGGTTTCACTTTATTTTAATCCCAAATGCAGATATGCTATCCACAGCAACTCAATTAATGATTAAAAAATCATTAATTGAGTTCATAGTAGGCAATACAAAAGTAGACGAAATAACTAATATCACTCATGAATATTTGTATTTATACATTATGGGATTTCTGGATGTGGATGTGATATTTTTGGAGCCACAGCTTGCATATTAGACACAGTCGGACCAGTGTGAAGCCCATTAATCACAGGAAACGCCAGCTCATTTTGTCCTCACCGGTTGTGAAACACAGTGACATGTGTAGGCTACTGGAACCCCTGTGATTGCCAATTAAGAGCAGGATTACACAGAAATGGCCTTGTACTGGCACTGAATTGTGTACACTTGTCTTCTTAATAGTGCAATTATTTTAAATTTTCACCAGAGGAAGAGACAAGACAACAGTCAGAAATTTGGGAACCTTTATGAACAGCTCTCGCATTGAGACAGTAAAACTGATCTATAAAGTCCCGGGGATCCTTAAACGGATATTTTTGGTATTTTTAAACCTGGACACTATTTTCAAATATTTTGGTTTCAAAATGACTAGTAGGTACATGGCTTCTGTGAACCGGCTGCAGTGGCTGCATCATATTCCTTTGGGGCAATTGCGTCCATCAAAATTACGTCCATAAAACATGCTTCTTTTTGCCACTGACAGGCTCAAACTGCAATACAAGGTGTCTGACAACATCACGGAAAGGATCCTTACAAGTAACCCTCTATAACACCCCTTGTTTTTAACCGGAAACAAAAGTCTCGCGCTCAAGGACATTTTCTTGCTTTGAAATTTAGTGACAGGAGACATTGCAGGAACATGTTGGATGGAAACAAGGTAGAGGAGTTTGTTGTGTACATGAAGGAACTGCTTTATTTTAATAACTTTCTCCAACACAACAAACTCTTCTCTCCAACTCTGATTTATGTTTACACTGTTGTCTTTCTGCAACATCTCGCCTCTCACAAGGTTTGCAGTGTGTGAAAAAATTACCAATGTGGGAAACCAGAGAGCACAACAAATATAAATTCTGATTCAGCTGAGTACATGTCGGTCATGAGAACATTCTGTCAGCAGCGTATTGTTAATTCTGCCATGTTCCTTGTATTGTTTGATAGACCTTTTCACCCCTCACGTCATTTACCAGCAAAGATTGTGAAATGTAAAAATTTAAAATGTCTATTAATACCCAATGCTGTGCTTTCAAAGTGAAGGACAAAATATCTCAATTTCTTATGCTGCTAAAAACCTGTAAACATCAGTGGGATTATCATTGATACAGATACAGGCGTAAAACAGGGGAATATTTTAAATTATGATGAACTGTGAACATCTTTATTTGGCGTTTATGTTGTAAGGCAAATTGATTGCACATTACAGTGTGAGCCTAAACCTGTTCTGCTACAAAACATTTTTATTTCATTTTGCTATCTGAATAAATGTATATCTTGAATGTTGATCTACTTTTTAATTGTTTCCAAATTAATCAGATTTATTTTACAACTTGTCTCAGCAGGAAAAGCACAGGTGGAACTGATAACTTTAATAATGACTCGGTTGCAGCAATTATTGCAATGCAGTTATTAATGTTATTCACCTGTGTTTGTCAAGTGTCTATTCAACTTTCATTTTACTCCAAATTTCCCCCAGGGTACATATGTCCTCTGTTGCCATGGTTCTGCATATTGAATGTCTTATTTTAATAAATTATTTTAGAATTTTTTGAAGCATTCCAGGCATGGATTTCTTTGTTTTTTCATTGCTGGCCCATTTGATATCATCTGTTCAATGCCTTCTTTAAAAAAGTAATTTTATTTTTACAATTCCTATGTTTTTGGTCAAATTTAAGTAACTTCAGTGTTGTTGTGTTTTTCTTTTCTTTTTTTATCAGCAGATTGCATTCTGCTCATTTTGTGTGTCCATCCATCCATCCATTTCATCCTCTTATCCGGGGTCGGTCGTGGGGTCAGCAGCTCCAGCAGGGGACCGCAAACTTCTCTTTCCCGAGCCACATTAACCAGCTCTGACTGGGGGATCCTGAGGCGTTCCCAGGCCAGTGTGGAGATATAATCTCTCAACCTATTCCTGGGTCTTCCCCAAGGCCTCCTCCCAGCTGGACGTGCCTGGAACACCTCCTTAAGGAGGTGTCCATGAGCCATCCTTACCAGATGCCCAAACCACCTGAACTGGCTCCTTTCGACGCAAATGAGCAGCAGTTTTACTCTGAGCTCCTCGCAGATGGCTGAGCTTCTCACCCTATCTCTAAGGGAGACATCAGCCACTCACCTAAGAAAACCCATTTCAGTTTTTGTGTGTCTTGTAAAGCATTGATCATTTTAATAATAATAATTATTAGGCCTATCAGTATGATGCATTCTCTAGTGAAGCTTGTACAGTAACATCATTTGGACATCATTAAAAGCAGTTCAAGTCTTATGCATGTTTCACACAGTAGTTTATTGAAAGGAATGGAAAGAAATGTCTAGGTAGGGTGGAAAACGTATTAAATCAAGGTTAGTCAATTAATGCTTGAATGATTTGAACAATCAACCAAAACATGCAACAAAATATACAACCTTGCAACCTAGGACGTTTTGACAAATCATCAAAATAAGAGAGAAACGTTTTGAGCTAGACCTTCTACAAGCCTATAGACTTATTCTACTTAATAATTCCTGAGAATAATTTGACCTTACTGTTTATAAATGTATCTCTATCATCCGATTTACTCACAGTTTGGGTCTGGCGGGATTACCTATCTTTAGGTAAGTTCATCAATAATGCACTGTTTCCCATACATGTGAATGATGTAATGGTTTTAAGTCTGCTGCTGATTTGGTGAACATCTCTGACTCGCCGCCCTGCGCCATGTGCTCCATCACCGGTTGCCAAATGATGAGAGGATCATCCTGATTTGGGGAGGGGGAAACAAGAACAAGAAAACAGTGAGTATTCAAATTTTTTGTATTATTTTTTGTGTGAAAGTATAGTTGGTGCATAGCTGGAAGCACCATTTCTACAGCTATGCTAGTTACAGTAAAAGGCAGGTGGAGTTGTGAGCTTTGGGTACGAAAGGGAGGAGAGCATCCTTCCCCCGTTGTTCTCGCTGCCGGACACGGGCGTAACGCGTGGGTGAAGTTGCTTATTTGGACGCACTCCAGCTGTGTTTCTGGACCGAACCACTGATTTGTATGGTTTGTTGCGACAGCTCAGTGAAGGATCTCACAAGTATCTCTCTGTCAGGCGAAAACAGCGAGTCCAAGCGAGGTGGAGACAAAAAAGGAGGGGGGCACAGCAGAGGAAGACAATGCGGTTTTGCAATGCGTTTATTGCGCCGTACAATTCGCACCCACATCCACCAAAACATGCTTTGCCGAAGACGTGGAAGAAGATTTCTTCGTGATCTGGCTATTTTTCAGTAGGCTTTTTTAAAATAATCGTGCTGAACAGATTCCCCTATGTTTTGACTGAGAACAAAAATAGAGATGAAATTTCCAATAGAAAACCCAGGGAAACAAGTTAACTGGGACCCTGAACAAGGTTGGTAAATGCGATTTCTTATTGTCAGATAACTTTAGATTTTTGCATTTTAATAGTAGGCTACTCCTAATCTCGGCAACACCTCATGGAGATACCTGAGACACATAAATCACACCAGGCTGCATTGTTTACCGGCTTGCAGCTTACAGATATTTCTTGTTAATTTATTTGTTATTCCACTTCGTATTTTCTTTTATGTGTATGTTTCTCTTGTGTGAAAACAAAAAAGGCAAAAGACAAAGCGGTATTTCTTCTCTATCCTCCGTGTGCTCATCTGTGTAAGGCAGCGCTGCTGGGAACGGTGCTTCAACTAATTAAAGCTAGGAGGAATAACCAGAGTGAAACCGGAAAAAAAACTGTCAAAACAAATGCATGTAAAATTGTTGCCTAAAAAATGTGTAACGCTCTTGTCACAGGAAATTCTCCGCATGAGATTGTAATTTCCATCCTTAACTAGATGCATTGTTTTCACAGAAATGGCAGGTCACATACAGTGGATAATTACCAAACAGACTCCTCCTCTGTGCATATAATGTGAACTTTTAAACATATGTTTTACAGAAAAGAAAATTGAGATTTTGCTTGGTCTTCACACTCTGTTCAAATGAAATGTTGCTGATGATAGATTGATAGACAGACTGCGCTTCCCCAGACAATGTTTTATTGTGAAATTAGTCTTTACCGGACGTCCTTCATTTCCCGGTGTTATTCAGGCGTGCTTGACGCATGATTTTGAGGCTCAGCTGGTGAGTAAAACGCCTACAACCTGTCTAGTGCCATGGGAATAGCTGGGCCAAGAGCCAACCTGAGCCAACCCAAAATCTGCCCTCATGTTTACTATTACTAGACTTAGTTTAGCATTTTGTTCATCAGTGGGTGACTAATGCTTTTATAGGTAGGTCTAATATGCAGCTGAAAGGCTGAAATGTTGACTGACTGAATGTTTCAAGAATCCAATCCTTTGTGTTGAAAAGTGGTGGGGACCTAAGGTCAGAAATTAGGGGTGTGATGAAAGACTTTGGCCTCAAGAACAAGACGAGAAGATATTTTAACACTATTTTGAAGAAATATTCGATGCTAGAGTGGGGGTGGGG
>JAPMOB010230769.1:0-10867 GCA_029875015.1 Lepomis gibbosus
ACCCCTCGTTGCTCCAGAGGCGTGCGACCTCTGACATGTATATCAATTGTAAGTCGCTTTGGATAAAAGCGTCAGCTAAAAATGAGTAAATGTAAAATGTAAATGTAGTTTGGGATGGAGAAGTATGTAAATATATACAACCTTCAGCAAGCTTCAGCATTTTTTAAATAACATTTTTTTGGCAGAGGTACCAGTTCAAAGCCCAGATTCTCTGCTGATCTTGACAACATCTCTCGTTCTGCCAGAATATTTCAGTAGTAATCAGCTTCAAAATGTTAAATTCTTATCAGACAGTTTCTTTTTCCAAGAGCATGTTTCAACTCTTTGGTGGGTGTTGGATTCTGGCCTGGGTTGGGTAAATCGTTCTTTTGTCTTTTTTCCCCTCAGAAGCAGTGGTTTGGTTCCATATCACTAGCTGTTGGCATATGCTGTGTTTTGAACCTATCAGAGTGTTCATTCATGTGTGATCTGACTGGCCAATGCCTCTGTGGAGAGGATGGCCTCATGCCTCATTAAGCCCAATACTCTGTACCATATGGCACTGAGGGGTTTTCTCACTCCCTTTCTTTTTGTCTCTCTCCAGGCTGACTGGTTTGTATTCCATTTCTTCATCTCATCTGTTAGCAAGTATCTCGTTTTCCATTCTTTTTTCTCTTACGTTTTTACCTCATGTCTCATGGGCTTTTACCCTTTTGGCTCCTACACTGGTCTCAACTTATCCTTTCCTTTGCTATTTTAAATGAATCAATCTCCTATCAGTGAGTTAGACTATCAAGTATGGAAAGTATTTTTTTCTTTTTACTGTGCTGCTTGTTATTGTTGCTCAGTTGCTCAGAAGACCAAAATATGCATAAATTTACCTTCCTGGTGGAGTAAGCCACAAGTGTTCATAGTCCTTAAAAATAAAACCGGAATTCAAAGACAACCTCTACATCAATGGACCATTTTTAAGATAAGCATGAATTTCATAACTACATTTATTAATGAACCACTTTACTTATCAGTTTTACTTATCATGGGAATCTCTGCCCTTGCATTATCAATTAATCATTTAGTCTATAAAGTGCCCCATCACATTTTCCCATTGCTGAAGGTTATATATTAAAGAAGAGATTCAATTTACAAATCAGAGAAAGCAACAAATCCTCACATTTAAGCGGCTGGAAACAGCAAGCTGGGTTGATGAATGACTTATAATCAAGATTTTCAACTTATCAATTAATCAACTTACTGTTTCAGAATTAATAAATTAAACTACACAATAAATACTCTATGTTTGTATAGCACCTTTCTAGTCTTTTTAACCACTCAAAGTGCTTTTACACTACATCACATTCATACACTGAGCCTAAGTGCTCAAACAGAAACTAACATTCACACACTGGTGAAAAAGCCACCAGGGGCAATTTGGGATTAAATATCTTGCCCAAGGACACTTTAACATTCAGCCTGGAGGAACCGGGGATTGAATCGCCAGCCTTCCAGTTATCAGACAACCCACTCTACCTCCTGAGCCACAGCCGCCCATAATGGATAGATGTGTACTGCAAAAGAACTTCAAGGCTTGTGCAGCTTTCTGCAATCTGAAACTGACAAGGTGGACACATTCGGCTTTAGCAAGAACACAGTTGAGATAGCTTCGCTAGACTGTGTAACACACAGATATCAAACAGCTGCAGGCACGGGCTCCTCCATACACAATACAGACAAAACTGTTGCCATACACACACACGCACACTTTTTTTTATCTGTCTCTTCCTTTCAGTCTAAACTCTCTATTCCAGCTCTCCTGGGCTGCTTCTATATTTTGTTTCTTTTCAAACTTATCTACTGTTCAGATGTCCTCTCGTTCTCTGTCTGGGCCTCCATTTTGTGTGTGTCTCATCTCTTATTGCTTGAATCCTCGTTCTCATTCCTACACTGCGAGTTTGAGAGGGAAAGGAACAAACTCACGTATACACTCATAGTTGCACATTGAGCTCAAACAAAAGTGTGCGCGCATGCTATACACGAGCTGCAGGTGATCCTGAGGCTCTCCACAGTTCATTTGGTCACACTAATCTAATTTCATGACACATTGAGTTAAGTTGGTGTAAATTAGAATGCTTCCTGTGTTTCTCTAGATTGTATTTGCTTTGGGAGGGGTCCTGCAGTTTGAGACAGCAGGTGGTCAATAAGTTAGGGGTGAAGGGCGGTGAAAGCGCTTGTTTCCCAGTGTATCAGATTCTGTCATTTCGGCTTTACAGAGAGATAGATGATTTGAAGTCACAGCAGGGTGTGACCAAGACATTTCTCTCCAAGCGCTGGAGAGCCCCACTATGACAGAGAGCCCACTAAAATGTATGAATGATTTAAGTTGATTCATTGATCTATGTTTTTTTTTTTTTTTTTACTTCAGTTGTTGTTTGTGTGTCTGTGGGTATGGGTGTATGTGTAAGTGTTGCTGTTATCTGGCCTCCTCTGCTCCTCTGGTGTTGTGTCTGTCCCAGCTCTCTCCACACTATTTATTTTCCTCTCAGGGGTCAAAGACTGTGCAGCTACAGATATTTGTTTTCTCAAATGAATCATCCATTTAATCATCTCACATGTCCTCTCCTTCTTCCTTCTCACCTCAGGAACTCAAACGTGGCGAGATTCTGAGAGAAGCAGAGAGGGAAACATTAGTTTTCCAGATCTGCTGTGTTGCGTTCATGGTGCCAAAAGACACAGTATTAAACAATACCGCTGATCTTGCTTGGTCTATATGAGATCACAGAAATGGCAATATGGTCCACATCACGTCTCTCGCTTTCTTTACATCTCCCAGATGCATTTCTGTCATGTGTGCACCTCATATTGTTTTTTCTTTGGATTTCAGCTTTTATAAGGATAGTTCTCACCATGAGATGTCTATTAAAGGTTAGAGCAACACCAAAAAGTTTCCACTCCCCCCGAGTGGAATCTTTTAAGAGAATCTCTTACTACTTCCCACCTGCACAATGTACACAGTGAGCTGTACATGGACTAAAGTGGGGCATTTCACTGTATATATACAATATATACATATATAATATACATATACATTGTGCACATTATTTCACAACATTGTATGTAGCTCTATATATTAAATAAATGCACGTACAGAGAGGAAAAGAAGCACAGGGTAAAACCCTGGTGGATTGGCTTTAGGAATAAAAACCACAGGAAAGTCAGAGACTTATTTCCACTGTGGGCCTCCGTGCATGTGAACGTCCATGTGTGTTTGTGGTTGCTGACTGTGGTCTGTCAGACAGGGTTGGAAGGACTACAAGAGTGGAAATAACTTTACTGTTTGCATGGGCAACTTCTGTGATTTGTTTCGATGACCTGTACAAATCTAGAGCCTTGAGGACGACGGGATGGGAATGAAAGAGTGATGACAATAAATGGAAAGGTAAAATTGTTGGAACAGAAAGTCAATCGACACAAGAAACATTTATTTATAGGGCTTGATAATTAACTTTTTATCCATACCAAACTCCTGCCTTTTTTCCTTCAGCAGAACCAGTCCCATCTTCATGGACATGCTCAGGGGTCCTCTGTACTGTACCTTCCTGGACTCAGTGAACCCATCCATGCAAGACAAGCAGAATATTAATTTAATAAGCAGCCTTGAGATGGGGAATAAACCTCAGTGTCTTTTTTCCTTTTAAATTAACAACAGGCTCAGTGTGGGTTGTACTTTATAGAAGCTACCACTGTGCTTATTGCAGTCTATCATTTCTCTATATTTATACTTATTGTGCCAAGGACTAATTTATCAGTCATTTCAGCAAAGATAACTATGATATACTTTTGAATGAACACTTGCGGTAATATTTATAAAGCTCCCCTGGCATTAACACTAATAATGTACTTATAAATACATGCCTTAGAGTTTGCCGTTCATCAATAATCTCTTCGATTATTTCTCTAAGCTCTTGGGTTTAAACATTCTTGACAAGGCGTTCAGATTTCATACTTTAGCCATTCAAAATCTTGCTTAAAGCGACTTTCAGGATCTTCAGGGTGGTCTATCTTTTTCTGACCAACCATAGTGAAACTCATTATTAAGGAAAAGGGATTCTTCATCCTGTCTGTCACTGGGACTTTCAGTATTCCCGCCCTGCAATTTGGACAAAGCTCTTGTAAGGACTATGACAGTTGTTTTTTTTTTATAAGAGCTTGTAGTCAGATCATGCAAAAGGTGATTGCGCTGGAATCATGTAAGGACTCCAAACTGAATCTCTCTGACATGAAACAGTAGTCGCTTTGTGTTGTTTTAACATCACACTGAGTACATTTACAGGCGTTTGGCTCGGACAACAGGTGTTGGCCGAGGTTAGGTAAATCATATTATCTGGCCTGTATTCTGTTGTGCTGTTGTAAGTGATTTAACTTCTAGCGTAAGGATGTGTCAGATTTAATGTCAATTTAGGATAACCAACATTTCTGGTGCATGTGGCCCAAATACAGCTCTGTGGTTTTGGATCAGATTTACTGCGGCCTAACACACCCTGGTGTGCAGTGCGCAGTTTAGGAAGTTCTTTATACAACTTGGAATAAATCTCTTGGTTTTGAAATAACATGTCCATCTCGCAGAATTTAGCAGTAGAAGTGCAACTATATATGAGTCAAAGTCAAAGAGAGGCAACAAGGAAGATGAGGTGTACATTGCTGTAAACAGAGAACACTGACTTGTGACAGAGATACATTGCAAGTTCGCGTCTGAGACACTCAGCTCTGCTCCTACTAAAGGGATCAAAGGAACTGACAAAAGGAGGGAGTTGCACCAGCCATCTTTAAAAGTCAACATCTGGTGTCCTAGCTGCTGTCACTCACCACGGCTTAATGTTTTCACATCATGGCTCAGCAGAGCGGGACTGTTGTGGCATGTGGGAGCAGTGAGTTAGTTGGAAGTTGAAAAAGGATACGTTTTGCAATGAATCTGATGTCCTACTCATCCATTTTCACAGAGGGGAGGAAAAATGTCTTTGGTTTCTAGCCATGTCCTAATAAAGGAGATTTTGCAAGGAGGGGATTTGCTTTAGTGATTCATCTGAAGTATTCTTGTCACCAATTAATAAACCTCATGTCTAGATAGATATACACATACAAGTGTAGCCACAAATTAAAGGCTGATCTATCCAGCTAGTGATCCATCTGAAACAACACAAATAAAACAAGCAACACTAAGGAAATGAAAGGTAAAAAAAGTCTACCTGTGTACACCAAAAAGCCTTTATGTGGAGCATCTGAATAGGTTAATTAGTGTTTTGAATGGCAGTTGTGGCAGGCACAGGTAACTGTTGTATTTTTTGCTTGGTGTGTGGATGACACACTGTATGCAGAGTCTATAGTTGTGCTTGTGTCTGCTTATGATTGTCCAAACAATTTCTCTCAACACTGTGTCAGCCTGGGTTGTTAATAGAGGAATGCACAGGCTGTTTTGTGCAGTCTCTGTATCTCGAGTGGAGGCAGACATTGCTTTCTTGGCCAGCATCGCTCACTCTGTAGGAGAATATGACTTTAGAAAGCTGGAAGTGCTTTCTGATGTTGTCAATTGGTGTTCACACACACACACACACACACACATACATACAGACACATGCCCATGCTTCCCCACAAACACGCAGACATGTGCACAGTGGTAAACACCCACACTACTGGCGGGCTGTTGAGAGTATTTTGTGACCCGCTCCAGGGGACGATTATAGAGGAGCTGCTTGATTGCAAGAATCTTGGCATGCCGGATCTGCCGCTCTAATACCGGAAACAAGGGCTAATGTGAATCCATCGAAGGGTATTTTCTTCTCTCAAGTCTTTGTTTCTTATCAAAAGTATGGTTCTTTCAAGTCATGCAGATCGAGAAACTAAGATCACAGGAAGTGCAGAACAGATGATGCTGCTTACTTGTGAGTAACTTGTAATGTCGTGCACTGTGTGTTGTAATGTGCAATAGCGGTAATAAATTGCAATATTCGGATCTTGACTAATCAAAATTATGGCTTTTTGGTACCTTACCATATAATGCCATTGTATTTACCTGTATGAAATTATAAGAGAAAACCAATACATGAAAATGGAATAAGACTGAATGATATTATAAGAAAATAACATAACCCTAACCCATTTCAATAGCTACTTCCCCTTTCACTCACACACAAACATGCACACTTACTTAATCATGTTTAATCACATACAGAAATCACCATTATGATTTTATGGAGCTTTATAATCTGCAAGTACTTTAATGCTGTTGTCGTGAACATCTTAATATTTCATAATAGAGAGCTTAAGGCACCGAATATATGGATGATTGAGAGTAAAGAAGTGAGGAGCTCAAGAAAGAGTAGAGCTCAGCACATTTTAGACAAACAAGCAAGAGTCAAGCAAAAAAAGAAGAGGGAATGATGTAAAGGGTGGCTGCATGTGGTGTGAAAACATGAATGCAGGATGCTGCGGAGGTGCTGATGGTAACCATGACAATGAGAGGCATGGAAGGGGGCCGGGGGAGGTGGGGCCGAGCCGATTCATCACCCCATACTCTGGTGTGTGTAAGTGTGTGCGTTTGTGAAACTTCACCTCTATCTGTCTGAGTGCGTCCTTGAAATGGGCTATCTCTCTCTCACATCTATCACATATGTTTATTAAAAAAAAGTAGAGCAGTGGAGTGGAGAATTGGATGTGGAGAGGACTGGTAGTGGGCAGACCAGCCGTGCAGGTTGTCTAACACAGCATATTCCAGAGAGAAAGAGAAAATGAGAGAGAGAGAGAGAGTAAAAGGAGGGGGGACAAATATTTCTTTTCAGCCTTTCAGTCATTCTGTCCATTGTTTACAAGACATTATCTTCAACAACATGCGGACTGAATGGTATCATGAAATGCCACAAGGCTGTGCTTGAAATGCTATTGATTTGGTGATAATGGCTGCAATGAGGGGACTCTGTCTTTGAAAATTGAAATGACCAGATGAGTACAGATTGGACTGTGCGTGTATGTGTAGGAGAGGAATCTTCCATCCAAAGGTATTTTTCATTGCTGTCAGGGGGAGAGTGGGGTCATGTTGTTGTAACTGGGCACAGAGAGGAGCAGGCAGACTCTTCACATGAACACTCACCCGTGTGAGTTATGATAGCCATTACTTCATACCGATAGCATGTGTATGTGTGTGTGTGTGTGTGTGTGTGTGTGTGTGGCAGGGGGAAGCATGATGGTTTTCAAAGGGTTGGAGCCATCATTCAGTGGTAACCATGGTAACAGGACTCTCAGAACCACAGGAGAAAAGAGAGAGGAGGAGGGGGAGACAGAGGGAATTATGGGGAGTAGGGATGGTGTCTGTATCTCATGAAAAGCGATGATGTAGATGTGTGCCTCATTGAGTGAAAGAAATGGAATGCGGTATGGGTTTTTATGGCAATGGCCATTTTAAAGCTGGTTAAAATATGAAATTATAGGAGACTCTAATTATAGATGACTTAAAATGTATTAGAATGAGAGAAATTACAAAATGAGTGTCAAAATGACTATAAACTACAGAGTAAAGTCTGAATTTATGCTGCTTGGGTCATATGTAACACACATACAGATAAATGCAATCACTCCGGACTAGTTTGCAGTTCTTCATAACCTTCAACTTGTAAAAACAGTGTTTGCAAACAGTTGTACCTTTTTTAACAGCTCCCATAGTCCCATATAAGTGGGTACAGAGGTGGATTCTTTGGGCCAAAAAAGTATTAACTTCTTTATCTACCTCCTAGGAATTAGGCCCTAATACTGCGCAGCTCTCCTCGTTTAGGAAACGTGATATGTTTTGTTTGCATGCATGTGCGATTTGTTTGCGTAGCATAATTTCATGCACATTTGCAAGACAGATAACGCGTGTGTACGTGCGTAAGCACTCAGCTTGCTTTCCCAACACCTAAAGCGTGACTTAATATGAAGTTAACGATCCTCAGCCGGCTGAAAAGAAACAACATGTGCGGGTTTTATTTGCATCACCTTTAAATTCCTGTGGTCTGCCGCTGCTTTGAGGTAAACTGAGGTAATGCTTGCTTTCCACAACTGTAAATACTCCATGCATGAGCCAGATTGACTGGCACAGCAGTAGGTTAGAGCCTAGTGGTTTGAATTAGCAGAAAATTCACGTAGATTCTGTTCTTGCCTGCTTTTACTCCCGGCTTCTTTTCTTTTCTCACTTATCTAAACCAGTGGTTCTCAAACTTTTTCACATCAGGGACCCCTAAACAAATTAGACCATGGACCCCCTTTTGATAAGATTTTGGCCCAGGGTCAGGGTAGATGTTTTCTAACATAGTGTCTGAAACCTATGACCAAAATACCATACGTTCTGTCATTGTGCTACTTAAGGATGGTAAAAATTAATTATTCCCCTTTTTGCTGGGGACCACGTGGAACCCCCTGAAGGACTCCTGGGGGTCCCCGGACCCCACTTTTAAAACCACTGATCTAAACCGACAGTTCAGGTCTGCGCCAGCTTTTTAGACTGCTGCATCCACAATACTTCCCCTTCTGTCTCTTTCAGTTCAGTAGAGAATCTTGAGAAGCACACACACTTACACTCGCAGTATACACAGCCCCCAACTGTGGCTCTAAATGGAGCCCTTTGTTTTCTTAATTGTCAAATTAAACATGTCACTCTATTTGAATGGGACACACATATGCCAGCTGCTTGCTAAGGCAATGGAGAAATGGGGGGGTTAGCCGTTATTCATTAAAGACACGAGCCCCTTCCCCCGCTAAAAACTACTTGAACGTGCACCCTGACACACACATATGTGCATGCGCACCCATATGCACACAAAGAGGAGAGGATGAGGAAAAAAGTCGGTGCAATCTTTTGTCTGTCACAGAGTGAGGCTGGATGGACGACCCCCTTCATCTGGTAACAATCACCTCACAGGCTGCCTCAGCCTCTTGCTTGTGTATGTGTGTGTGTGTGTTTAAGCATTTGTAGCCCTCATGAGCATGTACATGTTAGGACAAGCATGCGTATGTGTGTCTGTGTGTGTTTATGTGTGTGTTTCTAAATCCCAGAGTGCCACTAGAAATCCCCATCCATCCCAGCCCTGTCTGTGAAATATGAAGGAGGAGGAGGGAGGGTCCTGCTTCCAAAATGGAAAACTACAACATGGAATAGAGTGGGTGCTTTCTTTCTTTTTTTTCCCTGCGGGTGATTATTCTTTTATATTTATTTGCCCAGCAGACGTCCTGTTCCCGGTCCAATCACACATCCTCCATTTTACACATTAGTCTGGCCTTTCTTCCAGCTGCCTCTCTCTCATAGTGGAGTGGATGTGAACCCTGTAGTGTTGTCCTGGCTGCCCACAGCTCCATACAATGCACACCTATATTTCACGCCATGGGAGCAATTCTCCTGCTTGTTCCTTGATGAATGCTACGAGATGTTTTGTAAAGGAAGGATCATTTAGCTTAATTAATGTCCTCCTCCTGCAAGAACCCGAAGACACACAATTAAGGCTCAGAGCTGTCTTTATTGGTTTAAGATTCAAAAGAGCGAGGATTTGAACCTTGGCTTGAAGTCCAATCAGTGGCTCATTTAGTATTTCTGAAGCAGGTGTAGGTTCTCTATGGGAAAGATTATGCGGGGAGTTAAAGAAAATCTGGAGTTAGAATAAGACAAATAAATCATAGAATCTGGCAAAAGTAATTTGTCAATGAGCAACTGAGTTTAAGCCATAGCCTTCAGTTGGATTTACATTTATTCTAAAAACAAATCGGGTTCTCCTATTTTTGGAGGAAAGCTTTCTATTTTCCCAACCACCCCTTTTCACATCATCTCATTTTGGTTTCAGTCATGGCTCCAATACCACTCAGCCTGTGCACTGTGTAATAAAGTGATTTGGCATCTTCTTCCCCCTGCTATTTCATCCTGGTGATTTAGAGAACTATAGTCAGGTCCACAAGGTTTTCACAAGGTTAGGTTTGATGAATAAGACTCCTGGCACAGCTTTCTGGGCGTCTGAGAGTGTATATACTGTACAGTATTGTGTGTGTCTGTCTGTGTATGTGTGTGAGCTTTGCTGCTCTCTCTTTCGACTTACATCATCAAGGCATGATATACACCAGAGAGCATTTGGCTGAAATCCTAAATGAGATACATTGAGTCACCAGGGTAACAGATACAATTATGCACGAGTCTCTTCAAGAGGGAGCGGAAAAAGATGATGCTGGATAAAAGCTAAAATCCTGATCCTTTTTTTTTTAATACTCAACCAACATGAAAAGCATACACTTACACACAAAAAGAGAAAGAGGAGAGGATTGAGAGATGAAAATGAGGTGGACAGGCGTGCAGGTGGACTGGCAAACAGGCTCATATTCGTCTATACGCACGATTTCATGGTCTTTCTGTCTCAATATCTTGGCATATGAGGTTAACACAATGCTGGTGGTCTGCATGGAGTTAGGATGCTGAGTGTTCCATTAATCTTGCTATGTTGCACATTGCCCACTCCAACACACACACACACATGCACTCACGAGCACACATTTACAAACTGAATAAAGTGAGATCTACAGCCAACATAGAGGAGAGCTGTGGCAATTATACACCTAATAAATCAGTCATTCACTCATTTTTGTATGTATGTGCTCACTGTGCACCCTCCCCCCTTCCCAGACACCGCTGACCTTTACACACACATTCATACACATATAGACGCACATATGCATGCAGGCTCCCAAATATACTTGAGACTTGTATAATTGCGTTCATTGACAGGTCACCTTGGCTGGAGTGTGCTCCCATTAAAACACACACACACACACACACACACACACACACACACACACACACACACACACACACACACACACACACACACAC
>JAPMOB010230771.1:568-21655 GCA_029875015.1 Lepomis gibbosus
GATCTGTACCAAACAAAGATGTTTTCTTAAGACTGTAGAATATAATGTGTAGGGCAGGACATCTCTGCCGCATGACAATATTTAATTTGATTTGGTATTTTGACACATGGCATTTTGATTTTGATTAATTGTCCAGCCCTAGCCTTATATGTACTTTGATGCAAAAGTCTCTGTACATAAATAGACATAATCAGGAGCCAGACCCAGTGGCATTCACTGCAATTTTTGTTTTCATGTACTGTATTTAGTGCCTACCAATTGAGTTCAAGAAGGCTTATTTAACCTTTCAAATTAACTTCAGACTGCAGGCAGAGACAACTAACAGCCAGCACCTGTGAGTTTGTCTGACTGATTTAGTAAGAAACACACAAGAGAGTAGCAGCAAGTCTTATATAGCGCCCGGGGGTCATATTCTTAAAAAAATGTGTATAGATTACTAAACTAGGTGAACGGATTGCTAAACTGAGTGTGTGGTTTGGGGGAAACTTTGGTTCTGGAATATGCATCTGGCATTCAACCTGAACACGGGGAATAGACACGGCGGTGACTCTAAAACAGAGGACACGTATTTTTATTCCTTAATTTATTTGAATAAATTATTAGTGCATGCTGATCATTCTGTGGTTATAAATGACAAATCATATAACCGTAAAACTAAGTAACCCTGACCGCTTTTGTTCTGAAGGCCAAAGGATCTTATCTGATTTTAATTTCATTATTATCCATTCATCAATATCCATTATTAATATTGTTAGTTACACCTGTGTGTTTTCCTGCCTTGTCTTATTGCTGGTTTTGTTTTTTTGCTTGTGATCTTTGTTTTTCATCTCTTCAGCTGTGCCTGCCCTGCCAGGGGGATTTATTTCAGAACTTTGCATTGATGTTAGAATGTAATATTGTGTTGCAAACAGTCATAAAGGTGCATCTTCAGCCAGATCAACACTTTATTATAGCCCTGAGGTACACCTCAGATTGAAATCCACTTGTTTCACTGATGGAGATGCTAGCTCAGCCCTATTACACTGTTGGCTTTAAACTTTGATCCTTGCTTGAATTTAGTCCATTTACCTCAAACTGCTGACAGATGAGGGACGAGGCTTTGCAGCCGCAAAGCACATTTTCTTGCTTCTTGCTCCATCTTCTTGTAATCAAGTCTCTTCTTCGCTCGCTGTTCCTTTTTATCTCATTTCCTATTGATATTTCCTCTCTCTCGTCGCCGTGCTAACAAGCGCTCACACAGTGAAATACACTCGCGCTCTGTCTCCTGCATGTACTAACACGTTCTGTCGCTCTCACTCACACACACGATGCACACTGGGACTGGTGAATGTGATGTGGTGAGAGCTGTAACTAGGTTGCTCGTCTCTGATCAGGTTTAGTTTCTAACAGATGGTGAGCTGATGTCCCAGCTGAGAGGTGTGTGTGTGTGAGTTTGAGCGAGCGAGAGAGAGAGAAAGAGTGTGTGTGTGTGTGTGTGTGTGTGTTTTCTCCTTGGAGCCTTTGAATCAGCTCTCCTTTGTTTGTTGTTAATTGGTTAGAAGTGAACAGGCTGCTGTTGGGAGACTAACATCCTTCAGAGGTCACTGACAATGAAAAGTGTCAACTCTTTACACTGCTGCAAGGACTTCTGGGTATTTGTTACGCTAGCAGGAGTGTGGCTTAATCTGTTTATGGTGACTGTGAGTGTGTGTTCCTGTGCCAAAATATGTTTGTGTGTACAAGATTTTTTTTAATCTAAAGATATTTCTTTCTTTCCCCCTCTCCACAGAAACCTACGAGGAATTTGATTCACGTGTCATCGAGGTGAGTGTCTCTCTTTCTGACATAATCTAACATAGAACAAACTGACATAATCTAACATAGAAGCTTGAATTGTCAGCCAAATTGTTCTACTTCAACCATGTAGAGCACTGCATCACAAGTTTATATGTTGGATTTTTCTACTTGCATATTCATTAATTCTGTTATTTCTTTCCTTTTTATTATTTTCCTGTAACATTTCCTGTCAAATAGCCTTGAAAAAAACTTGGATGTTGTTCCAAATAATTACACAAAATGTTCAGTCAACACATAAAACCAGACAGCTACATTAATCGATACATTATTGATCCTAAGGGAAATTTAGCTACATTCAAAACTGATTAAAATATTTAAAAAACAGCACTGAATTTGTATGAAAACCCTATCATGCCGCGCACAAACATATTAAACTATCATAAAAGTGTTACATCAGATATATTGAAAAAACCGAGAAAGCCTCAGAGGGGGGAGCTGTTTTCAGGAAACTCAAAATGGTGGAAAATCCAGTGTTGCGTGTACACATGGATGGTGTTGGAGGCAAGTTTTCTGAGCAAGGATAGCTGCAGTTGAGCATTTAATGTAATGTCATTTTTTCAGCTGCAGTGTGGGGAGATTAGACTGGGTTTTTTAGGGCTTCCTGAAGCAAAACAGTGTAATTTCTAGAAAGTCACATTCATGTTTGAAACATAGGAATTAATTTCATCAACCCCAAAGCAGCACACCTAACTGTCTACCCTGACAAAAAACAAAAAGATTCTACAGCAGGGAACTCATCCAGACCTTTTCTTTTTTAACACTAAATCTACTAGCTAAAGTAGCAGTGGCCGAGTAGTTGCAGCAACCATTCAGTCTTGAACCCATATACCTAACACACCTAAACCCACATGCATACTGTGCCTAATTTCAAAAGATTAAATACAAAGATTTTGTGTGTGAGAGAGCAATAAGATCAGCTGTATGGAAAGACCCAGTTCATTTAGATTCTCTCTCTGTCGTACTGTTTTTTGCCTTAATTCAGTTAGCACTAATGGACCCCACTAAACTAATGGGGGTAATGCCACAAGGTCACACACGCACACACATGCACACAGTAGTTTAATGCAGAAAGACCCAAATGTGTACTTGCCCTACAAACGCACACACTAACTTGCACAGAGATACACATGCACAGGTTTATTGAAATACACATTCTGTACAACTCTGTACGACTCTTTCACACCGTATCCACACACACACACACACACACACACACACACATATCAGATTAAGTGTGTGTGTCACATTGCTAGTCTTCCCCAGCCCTCCTGCCTGCATAAATAAGAGTGGTGTCACAGACATTAGGCTTCCCCCTGGAAACTGACGCTTTTATGGTGCCATCTCCTTCTATAAATATATCTTACGTGTGTGCATTTCAGTGTCTGTGCACCACTATAAATTCAGGCCTAATGAAATGAAAAGGGCTTACTGGAATGAAAGCCTTGTCTCCCAAGGACAATGATGCCGCCATGCCATTAGTGAACACTTCCGAGAGGGAGAGAGGGAGGTAGGGATGGAGGGAGGGACAGAAAGTAAGGGAGGTAGAGGGAAAGTTGGGAGAGTTAGGAAGTTGGGAGTTGGGAGAGAGACAGAGGAAATTGAAAAGATAGAGGAGAGAGATTATTAACTCTATTCAAACATATTTAAAACATACAGATTCCTATAAACTGTTCAGGATGTAATGATAATTATTTACTATAATATATACTAATGGTTGGGTATTGTTGGGTACATTTTACAATACTATTGGTATTATATTACCCATGTTTAGGTACAAATACTATAATGATACTTTTTTCCAAACTTTCCAAACCAAAATTAGAATTTAAATCCTGTCTTTATGATTCTGCACAGATATTTGATGCCAGCTTCTCTTACTTGTCCGTTTTGTAGCACTTGGTGCTACAGACTTCAGTCAGGTTCCCAAAATCATATTGAGATTTGATAATCAATAGATGCTTCAGAAATAATAATTTCAACTGTATTGACTCAAATGTTTACATGTAAAATTTGGGGTAGCTAAGAGATTGCATCAGTTATATGTTACAAGTTCTTAACCATGATAACTATATTTAATAAGTTAAAAGTTAAAAGTAGTGGTAATCTTTTTATGTATTTTGCCTGGGTCGTTGGTAAATTTGGGTGTCAAACAGCTAGTTTATACAGTATCCATAACAAGGCTAGTTTATGCAATTTGTGCTTGTTAAATAAAAAAGGATGAAGTTCACGTGAAACTAGCAAAATATTAAATCACAATATAATATTCATCTATATTACACACACATATATATCTATATATATATATATATATATATATACCAAAGTTTGTTGGTGTTTGTTCTTTTCAGTATCAAACGTCTAACAAAGCATTGCAAGCCTTCTGCTAACTGCTGTTGGCGGTCTTTATGAATAAATGAACACAAAAACAGCAATTTCATGGTAGTAGTCTTCTGTTCAATAACGAGACACAGCGAAATATATGATACAAGGTAGCTGAATGTAACTACAGTTTTATAAATCTGCGTGTTTAGCTCACTGTCGCTCTGTAGTAAAAGAATGTAAAAACAGTTACTGTGCTGAATAGAAAGCATCCTGCGGCCTGATAATATGCAATACATGCGTCTGGTGTTGCGGAGGTGATTTTTAATGGGTGATATCTGACGCTTAACTGTAAATCAAAACCCAGATACCTACGGCGGGACTCCTGTTAACCCTTGCATTGACTATAAATTCAGCTTCACATTGACCAAAAATCCAAATAAATAACTGGTGTTGATGTTATATGCGCCTATATGCTGGATGTGTAAAAGCAAGGTAAAATTTAAAAATATGTCAATGTTGTCTTTACAACTTGTTGTGCTGCTCCAAAGAGGGCAAAATATTATAATAAATGTAGGATCAGGTGTTTTAGGGCATGCAGGAGGATGTCAAATTAAAAACATACACAATAATGTATAAATGTAATCCAGTGAAATAAGTTACAAACTACTGCCCCCCCCCATCCCCCCACCCCCCTAAAAAAAAAAAAATTGAATCTGCATGTCTGTGATGTGGTCTCAGTAAGAAGTGCAATCAGTTGGACCTTAGAGAGATGAAAAGGAGAGCGAGGGATGACAGAGAGCAGAGGTAAGAGTAAAGAAATAAAAAGGGAGGAGAGTTAGAGTGACAGAGAGAAAAGAGATGTTCATGGCCTGTCTCCAGGTACAGCAGCCACTTGGACAGGACTCAGTGATTTCATTAACAGAGATGGAACGCTGTCTGTGTCAGAACAGGGGTTTTTCTCTTTTTTTCTCGCTCTCTCTCTCTTCCTGAACACAACAACCTTGAAAGTTTTGCTGAAAGTAAACAGAGCTGGCCGGATGAGAGCAACTTTGCGAGGACTTTCAATTGGATTAAATGTTGTGCCAAGTGGAGCTCACAGAGGCACCCACAAAACATGACATCTAAAGTGAATTTCACATCAAGGATATTAATACAGCTTGATTATTAATTTGTTAAAAGCATTACTTGTTATATTGGCTTTTAAAAGTTCATATCCTATCTCCTCTTTGTGTAATTTGAAGAAATAAAATCCTGCTGCATCTCATGAAGATGTGTTGTGATTCAAGAAACTACTGTTGTTTTTTTACTTAACAACATCAAAGATTGCCACTTTAATTATAGTACTTTAGAATTTCATGTGCTTTCTATTCATACATTTAAAAATTAAAGTGTTTCTTCAGGAGCAGGATGGTTGTCAAAATTTATTTGGGAACATTGCATTCATTAAAGTTCCTTGATGTATACACATTATGTGCATAATAATTTCTCATGAAGCACTCTTTCCAAAATAGTTAATTAAGGAACACAAGGTCCATGTAAGTTCATTTTATTCACCAGTTGAAATGATTTTAAGGTCCATTTGTAGGTCCATTCAAGGAGAACAGAAATTAATTACATATATAATGGGATTTGTAGATGCATTGACCCTGATACTAAATTGAACATCGAATAATACACAGTTTAGTGTACAAAGATGTTTATAAGGACAAAAATGTTGAGTTGTTGAAGAGCATATTTTTCATAAAGCCTGTATATTCAGTTAATTTGACTGTAAATTGCTGACAAACAGCAGTTTCAGTTAATTGTGAGAAATCTGGAGTTCTGTTGTAAGAGATTTATTTATACTTTTAAATGGTGACATTTCCTACATAGTTCATACACCATGTGGGAAAAGTTAAGACAGATTACGTTTGTTTAACTTATTGTTGACTTATTTTCTCTTTACTGTCACAATAACATACACATTCAATTGTGAGTAATTTGCATGATTGATACATGGTTTCCTGAGCCAACAAATTAAGCCTCCTGTAGACAGCAGTTTGTCATGTCATTTGAACCAACTCATACTGGCACAGAAATGTGTTTTCACTCTTTTGTTCTTCCTCTTAATCCTATACAACTCTAGCAGGACCTAGCCACGGAGATCTCTGTGTCTAGGTCCTTATTGTGTGAACAAGATTCAGAAGGATTTCTCGAAATACGTCGCAATAGGCTTTTATTTTGATGGGGAAGATTTCGGTCATTATTACCTATTTGTAGCCAAAGCTTTTAAATTAACACAGATTGTAGACATAAACAATTAGCATAAAAAGAAGAATTTTAAATCTTTAAGAATAATTAGGCTAAATGACCATGCTATTAAGTACTGATAAAATGGTTGTAATGTATTAAGTCAGATGTTAAAGCTACTGTAGGCAGTTTATTTCAGAAGCATTTCTGAATTTCTTTTTTCATCTTGACAGCAATCAGTAAATCAAATGCTCTGACACACAAATTTTAAAAATCCAGTATCTGTGGCTGTTGCAGCACTGTAATAAGTATGGTCAGTTGGCTAGCCTAGCTTCCTTATCTAGCTACCTGGTGAAGAAATCCTCTCCGTTGTGCTGGAGTAACTAGACACTATTCAGTGTGTTTACAGCACTTCAGAGAAGTGTTCTGCATTGTTGGAGGCTTGTGCTCTTGCAGCGTCTTCTGCTTCCATGTGGTGAAAACAGACAGATACAGATAGGGAGACATGCAGCAGCAGATTGAGAAAATAAGAGATGAAACAGAAGTGAGAGTGAGCTAGAAGCATCCTCCCACCGCCATGCTGTCGCTCATCTGGTGAGGGAAAAAAAATCTCAGCTGCCCATCTGCTCTGCTGCTAGTCCTGCGCCAAAAACTGCTGCATCTTCACCTAAAATGACAAATGCAAAGCCCAAAAGCTCAACATCACGGGAGACATTCACAGACACTTCTATTAGAAACTAGCTGTAAGCAGCTGCAAGCTACGTTGAAATATGAGAATAAATAACTGAATTTTGATTTACGAAAACAGTGTTTGAGATCCCATCTGGTCGGGATCTTTGCAGAGAGTTTCCATATCTGTAATTACACACAAGTGGAACTTGTGCTTAGTGCTGTGCTTAGACTTCAATTTAAGCTATAAAAACATCTAGTAATTACTGTATACACTTAAAATATACATGCTTGTTTAAGATGGAGAAAGGTAAGAAAATGTTACAAGTATGTGGAGATGTGTGGAAGTATTGGGACCTAAAGAGACGTGTGTATGTGTGTGCGTGTTTTCAATGTTTGGTGTGTGCTGCTATCCTGACCCCAATCCTGCTGTGGCCCTGCAGTCAAATTATAAATCCTTTACATAACTAGCGAAGCTGAAGGCAGATCTTGACTTTGAAGTTTCGTCAACTGAAATTCAACACTGTTCTGTCACTTTACGCTTTCTCTCGCTGATGAAAGCGTTAAGGTGAACTGTGGGGGCAGGTAGGGTTTGGCCCCGAAAGGCTGCCGGAGATCCATGCACCCGTAGAAAAACATGGCACAATGGATATAAACAAACACACAGCACATCTGCACACAGCACGTTCTTTTACTTCACAAGACAAGACATTAGAACATTTATTTTTGTGGTGCTTTATGTCACTGAGCAAGTCGTGGTTTCAGAGTTTTGAAGACGTGCATTTTCTGGCAAATTTCCTGTCTAAGTTGGACATTTGGACTGGTGGCAGCTCCACTTATAGGTAAATATCCCTGGTAGCAGACAGTGAGATACTGAGCTGTAAATTGGCTTTGGTAGATGTTTTGAGGTTTAGTTTTATGCTTCTAAACTTTTTGCTTTTGTTGTTGACTTTAATCCTTGGTTTTACGGTCAGTGTGGAAAATGGATGTCTGTGCATAATTGTTGATACTTATTGATACTGCTGATACTGTTGTATAAAGGGATTTTCGATATGAATTCTCCCGCCATCTCTTGTTTGCCATTGTTTCTGGTTTTCTCTCTCTTGGCCATTCTCCCTTTTGTTTTTCTTGGTTTTGCCCATTTTTCTTACTTCATTTTCTTACTCTCTCTCTGTTTCTCGCGCTCGCTCAAACACTTATACACACAGTCATACTCACAATATGAGCAGTGAATGCTTTAAAATCTCTGAAGTAATAAAAGTCATGTTTGCTTTTGTATCTTTTCCACAGGATGAATAAATATTTGATGATGATTTTATTGAATGTATTTTCACTTCCTCACGTCTCTTCCCACCTCACTGTTGAACTAAATATTTTTGTATTTGTGTAGAATTTTAGATGCACTGTTGGGTGGATACTATTAACACAACATGAATTCAGTACACCACCACCACAAACAGAAATAACCACAATATTTTGAAGATTTTTCCCCCCCACAACAATAAAAAAGATACCAGCACTGAAACAAAACCCACCCACAACCACACGGCCACAGCAAAGCTAGCACTGAAGACGCAACACAGAACTGAACACTGGTTTAAATCTGTGACATCTCTGACTTTTCAGCAAAAAAGATAAGAATATTTCCTGCAGAGCTTCTTTATGAAATCACATTAGATTATACAGGTCTTCATATTATTGTGTCTGCACCCTGTTTATTTTAAATATTGTACTGCCATCAATATTGAAAACTAATACCTGTCACTGTAAATTGCATCATTTTGCTCTTTTTATAATTGAAGCTGCACTAATCAATATGTTTATATGAACAATGGATCAAATGTTAAAATTTTCGCTTGTAAAGCAATTTAGTAATAAACGACTGAGATATCTCCCTCAGTTAGTCCCTCCAGAGTTATTGGAGCTAAAAAGACTTTGGACTTATATTCGCCAAGAAGCTAGCCGTTAACATGCTGACGTTACTCCATATCTGCAGGATGTGTAAACAGGCAAACATTTGTCGTCATGTTTGCCATAACAACATTATAAGGTTATAAATCGTAGCTTGTTGTGAAATTCTGAAGAGTCAAATTAATGCAGCTTTTACTTTAAAATGATAAAATAGTTATAGTAGGCTTATATGCTTAAAACTACTTTAAGTTTTTATTCACACACATTGTGTAAAGAAGAGCACGGCATGAAAATATCTCAGACTTGCTCTAATTATCTGAATTAACTCAGCTTAATTAACTCATAAATTCAGTATAACTGGCTACTTTTATTTATCACAGTGACATTCAGCACATCCACTCAGTCGGTTTTAGATTTGAGGTGCATTTATATCTCCGCTACAGAAAGCTTATACTCTTCTCACACTCAATACACCATACAGTTTCTGTTTCATAATTTATAATTTTTCTCTCTCACACACACACGTGTACGCACATACATATTTCATGCACATATCTGCGTGCTCAATAAAACACACCCAAAGTGTTTGTGACAGAGACCTTTTAATGTCGTTCTGCTGTGTCACTCTGCCTCATCTTTCCCTTATTTGTTTCTGTTGTTTTCTTTTTTCTGACCATTGCATCTCCTCCTTCGCCCACTCTCTCTTTCTCCTCGCTGGTCAACACCCCACCTCCTCTTTCCTCCTTTTTCTAATTACTTACCTTTGCTCCACTCTCGTCCCTTTCTTCCTCTGAGTGGTGTATCAAAGCTGCCCCCTGGTGTTTCCAAAGTCATATTGCAGATAATTAAACCCGCTATAATTGAGCCCACTATACTTGTTGGGGCAGCTTTGTGGGGACCAAAAAGTTGGACCCCACAAGTTGAAAGCGCTGTTTGAGAGTTAAGACTTAGTTTTAGGGTTAGGAGTAGAATCAGGTTCAGGTCAGATTTGGTTAAGGGACATGGAAATTCATTATGTCAATGAAGGGTCCCCACAAAGACACGTGTGTGTGTGTGTGTGTGTGTGTGTGTGTGTGTGTGTGTGTTTGTGTGTGATGGATGACTGTGAGCTCTGCTTAATAACCGATCAATGAAGGTCACTTCAATCTGAACAGGCATTCCAGACACGCACATGCATACGCACAAATGAAATGCTTTAAAAGTCTGTTGTAGTGTTAAATCTGCAGATGTTTTCACACACACACACACTCTCTTCTTCTTGTCAGTTTAATAACTACTGGCCTGATGAGTAGAAAATGCAACACAGAAATTGGACAAAGGTTTTAGTATTTAATGATTATAATTTGTTATCTACATTATGAGCCACATAAAGTTGTATTAAAGCTGGGGTTGGCAATGTTGGAGAACAAACAAGAGACAGCTACATTTTGAAATTGTCCAATCCAAAAAAACCCACACTACTTCCCTTAGGCCTCCCCCAGAACACATTTACATGTGCAGATAGTGCACAGACAGAGAGCGCAGGTAGGCCAGCCAATCATTTCAGTCTATCCTGCGATGTTGCCAGGATGTAAAGGGAATTTCAACCTTATTCTTCTATCTTAAGAAAGTTTAACATGATGGCGAAGCAGAACTGAAAGCGGCCTGTAGAGGTTTGTTGTTGTTTATTTTTGTTTAATGTCATTTTACAGGTGAAGAGTGTGTTCAACATGACCGCCAAGGAGGGCAGGAAGAGGTCCATTAGCTGTCTGGTCGCCGTTGGAAATGGCAACGGAGCTGCAGGTTTGACACTCTGAAAATTAAGCAGAGATCATGACTCTGGGAATAACTTTAAAATTATACGTAAAACTTGAGTTCTAAAAACATGGAACAGAACCAGAAATGACTTTGACAGTTTAAATGTTTTTTTTACAAGTTAAAAAATAACTTAGAAAGCCTCTGTAGATGGGGAATGCAGGAAATGGTTTTGACAGTTTCCGAGCTCCTCAGAAGTGCGCGGCAAAATAAAATAAAACTGCTGAGGAAGCCTTTAACTCCTGAAATTCACCTGCTTTCAGCCTCAGCAACAAATAATACCATGAACTTTTCTTCAACTTAATCTCTTTTCTGACACACTGAGCTCCTCTGCCAGTGTGACCCAGTGTTATTCATTTTTCTCTCAGAAGTGTTTTAAAGCTGACTCTCCCTCCCTCCCCCAGGCTTTGCATTGGGTAAAGCGGCAGACAGAAACACAGCTCTGAGGAAGGTACGATTTTTCATTCTAAATAAAAAAAATCATCAATAAGTCAGTTTTTGTGTTAAAGTCCGCCAGTTTGTGGCTTTTGTAATGTCTTTAAGTGTTGAATGTTTCGGATTTTGGATCTGAGTAAAATGAGTAATGAACTAAATTGTTTTCACAAGTTTTATTTTAGTTATTTAGTAACAATGGAAATGGCATTTAGACTCTTTCACCAGGTTATAACAGGAGACCTAAACTCTAGTGAGACCCAAACTACAAATAACCTTTCTATATTGCACCTGATTAAACCACATTACAATTTGTTGGACCTAATTTTATGCATACAATCCAAAGACCAACACAAAACAGCTGAATTTTTATGTGGATTAATTAACTGATATTTGCTCACATCAAATTTCTGTAATAAATTTGTTTGTGACCCTGCATCTGATTCAATCATGGTACATTAGAGAAATTATAAAATCTATTTAACCTAGGGCACTTAGTTACAAATCCCCAGACAGTCTTCCATGGAAGAGTCATTTGTGTTCTGCTAATATAGTAACACAATTCAAACTTTCCATCAACAAATGACACTGTGTTTTTGTTTCTGCCTTTAACTGTGATCTGCAGGCCAAGAACAGAGCTATCCACTACTTGTACTATATAGAACGATACAACAACCACACCAGTAAGTGATTGTGTGTGTCCTTATTCACTTCTCCTCCTAAACCTTCCCCATCCTCCTTCGACTGTTCATTCACATCCTTCCTTTTCATGCTTTTGCCGCCCTTGAGCCACTTGAAGTGTTTCAATTCTTTCTTTTAACAACATAGTTTCTGATATGTTTTGTCCATCACTTTTAAAGCTCTAAATACATCAATACATATGAGCTCAGGTGCGTGGCTATAAAGAAAATGCTAGTCTGAGAGGTGAATCAGAGCATTAGCTAATTCAAAACTCTTCTTTTTCGCAATTTGTTTATAAAAATGACACCATAGTTCTCGTATGTATCCAGAATTGACCCAGAATCCAAATGTTGTAGAAATGCACAGAAATTAAAATTCTTGGCCGAAGCCTAAACCGAATATAATGAAAAGCTTTCCTGACTACCGAACAAGGTTTTTCAATTTTTTTTCCCATTTATTTTGCCAATTTTTTTACCGTTGCATAAATTAAATTTTTGCTATTTTTGACCGATTAATTTTGAAGGCCGAAGATTCAGTGAACCCCTAGTTTACTGATTTACGCTGCAGACTGCATTAATCATTTCCTCAACATCATAATCTTTAGCTTTCACGTTAGCAGCGTAAGTAATACAATTTTAAGCTCATTGATTTGGTATGCATTTGATGACCTTTTGTTCTCATGATTCATCTGGTTTAATGCTGATCCAAGCTGTAGAAGTGCTACCTTCCAGAACCTTGGGTGTCTGAAATAGCTTCTCCTCCACTTCACACCTTTTTATTACTTCTACTTCTCTGGTTTCCCCTTCTACCTCATCACCATCTCTTTTACCCTACTCTTTTCTTATTTTCCCCTTCCTCTTCCTTCATCTTGTCCATTACTTGGGCTCTTTCTCCCGATTCCTCTTTCCTATCCCCCCTTGTCTACCTCTGTCTCCTTATATCACCTGCTTGTACTCTACAAGTGACAAAAAAAGATTTGTGAAAGATATCAGAGTTAAAATGCACTGCTTGTACTTTATTATTGTAAAATGCCATTTGGCTGCTGCTGCTGCTGCTGCTGCAGGAGAGCAAAGCCAGAAAGATTAATGTGTGTGAGTCATCGACCCTCTTTGTGCCCACCGGAGAAGAAAGTTAGCTTCCTGCTTTGGCCCCAGACCAGACAAGAAGTATCTGTGTGATTCTGTATTTCCACCCAGTTTGAGCCTTGAAGCCAGCTCTCACTGTGCAACCATCTGCAACCTGTCTGGACCGTCATTTGATTGGTTATTTGTTTACTTCTTTGTTATAACGTAACATTAAATCATTAAATTTAATGACAGATCAGGCGGCGTCACAGTAATTTTGTCATCAATCCTCTGTCACCTATCGCGGCTCACTCACCAAAGCCATTGCCACCTTTACTCTGAAAAGATTTTTTAACCCAGCTGTTTGTCTCTAACACAGTCAACGTTGTGAAGTGGTCCCAGTTTGGTTAGATTTAGATACCAAAACTACTTGGTTAAGGGCTTTGCGCAAATACACTGGTGAAATACTTTAGTATATGTTTGCTTGATTTTTGGCATAGGTGCCCCCCCCCTCCGGGTCAGAAAATGCACCAGCCGTAACTGAATCCAGGGGCCAGATTTCCTGTAGGCCTGTAATCACGGGTTTTGGTGGCAGTCCAGATCTGGGATGTCTTCCATCAGAAGATTAAGAGTTGTCGTAATTGTTATGCTGCTTTAATGTGTTGGTCAGGAAGTCCAACATCTGCATACCCCCCGAGTTGGCCACTAAACATGTTTTGATGTGAAAACAAACATGATCTTGAAGGAAAATATGAGGAAGGTTTGTGAGTGGGACAATTGGGAGGATCTGGCAGATGGTTTAGCTCCCCTGACTTTCCACTTGTTGTTCTGGGCAATAGTATTCCCACTCTCTCAGGTGAATATTCATGTGGCTTCATTGGTGATCAGTGAAATAAATCAATCCAAAGCCAAACAGAATTAGAATAAATTTGAATGTGGCAGCGAGTTTGGTTGTTTTTGTTTTGGGCATTTCCAACCTTTTGGACTGAAGAACAACCAAACAAACAATTGTCAGTTCAAAGTCAGGGTTGACTTTTAGTTTGAAGTTTGTGATTGAAAACAATCCTAATATCTGAAAGATATGTGCCAGGGAGGAATGTGTTTTTCTGTCTGCTTTGACTTTGTCTGTGTTTAGATCTGTGAGTCACACACACTCTTCTAAATGAACCTGGACCTCCTGCAGCCGAAGCAAATGTTCAGCTCCCTCTGTGGTATGCATGTGTGTGTATTTGACATTTAGGTTTGCATTTTAGATTTCTTCACCCAGCAGGATGTCTTCTAAGCACCAAATGTTCTGCTGCTTTTACTACTTCTCATCCATCCTCTCCTTTTATTCCTCCCATCCATAACTCCTTCCTCTACTGTCACAGCATCCAAGTGCAAAACCTACTTCATTAGGGGTATTAAATTCCACCTGGATGTCTAGAGGACGCAGGGACGGCAGCCAGTGAGGTGTTTTTAAGAGTTACACAAGAACAAGATTTTAACCTCAAGCTACGGAGCTTTCTCAGGATTCATTTAGCAAAACACAGCTCCCATTCAGGAACTGTGTTTCTGAATAACTTATTAGCCACAGCTGCTGCAGTGAGCAGGAGGCGCTGGCATGTGGAAGGACATTTGGTGGGCAGGTAGAGAAGCACAAGACCTGAGGGAGAACAGGAGAAAAGATGCATAACAAAACACAAGTGCCTTCACTGGCACAATACACGTGAAATTAATTAGAATTTTTGTTCTGATTTTGGCTGTTTATAATGTACCAGTTTGGCTGTTTTGTTCTCTCCCTTTCTCCTGGTATACGTCCAGCATGCGTAATTGTGTAATTCAGCTGTTGTCTTTCCTCTCCCAACAGTTTATCATGACATTGAATCTAAATTCAAGAGGACAACGCTCCGCATGAAGAAACAAAACGAAGGTACGTCTCGAATCGTTAAGTATTTAGTTGGTAGGATAACAGTTAAGTTTGGTGTTGAGGGGAAACTGGTTTTACCATGATAAATACTACGAAGATAGAAAATAGCGCTTTGTTTCTTAGGATTTTTTTTATATCTCTGGTTGTGTGAGAGAAATAACTTTATTTCACTGTATGTCAATATTAGAAAATGTACACATTTCAGAAAACTTTGTATTGTTCACCCAAATCAGTGATATCAATGTGTTCATGTTTGTGCTTGATTCTCTGTCTCTGCAGGTTATGGTCTGCACTGCCACCGGGCGGTCATCACTCTGTGCAGGCTGATCGGCATACAAAACATGTACTGCAAAGTAGAAGGATCAATCAATCTCCTCAACATCACCAGGGCCCTCTTCACAGGATTAGCCACTCAGGTGAGGTCATGTTGGCATAGTGCGAAGGAATGTGGGAGTTTTCAGGAATTTGTTTTTATTGCTACTTGAAAAAGCAGCGTAGAATAACAGAGATAAAAGAGAAGTCAGGACCTGCTGAGTTTGGAGTCTCCATTACATCTCTCCTCTTCCTCCACTCTGCAGGAAACCCACCAGAAGCTGGCGGACAAGAAGCAGCTCCACGTCGTCGAGTTTCAGTCGCACCGAGGCGCGCTGCCCATGGTGGTTGCGAGTCCTAAAGACGGGGCACGACCCAACCCAGAGCCTGAAGACGAGATCCCTAACACCCGTCTGCACTGGGACGACGTACGAGCCGCACAGGGAACCAAACGCTCGATCTGGGCGGGTGTCAAACGCACCATCTGGTAGTGTGGGAGTGGGAGATGAACCACAAGACAGATGCATGGACTGATAGAGCCAGGAGTGTCAGACTGAGGGGTCTGACTTTTGGCTTTGCTAAGAAAAGCTAAAAAATATCTGTGCAAGAACATTTTTTTTCTGAAGCAGAATATCAGTTTTTGTTAATTATCTATCAAATCTAGTGGATTGTGATCATTTTGTCAACTGAGGATTAAATACATGTTTCTCAAACTTAAGACATTTCATCTGAAAACATAATAATATTAACTCCCAAGATATCAATGTTTCCTTTATAACCATAAAAGATTCTTCTACTTCCTTATCTACATGCAATTGTTGGAACATACAGCATGTACTGATGGAATAAAGTACGGATCTGTAAAAACATTGTGATATGTACCTTTCTGTCTCAGAACCATTAAATAAATGTCTTGCTATGTACTCGTCCTCCATAACAGAAAGATTACCAGTTTGATCATAAAAATAACAGAGCTTTATTTATAAAAAGTGATTTTTCCAGTTTAGATGTCTTTCACACTGAGCTTCTTATTTTCTAGACAAACAATAAACTGAACTGAAATTAAGGGACTTGGTGAAATTAAGGGATCTGATAGAACTGTGTGTTTTCTAACATGGTTTGCACCTTATTGGTTTTAAATAGGCTTTTTGCCTAAATCAAGAATAAACTAGCTTTTTTCAGTAGTTGAGGCATTCGGTTTAAAGGAATAGTTCTACATAATTAGATAAGAAGATCTTCCACTCTAACTATGGAGCAGATGCTTGGCTTTATTTCTAAAACAGGTATTACCTATGACATAAATGTAATCAGAAAGGGAAGCTGGGGTTTGAATTAAAGAGCAGCGGAACTTGAAAGGATCAACCCAGCCAGATCAACCAGACCAGGCACCAGTGAGGGTCCTGTGATTGTCCCAGAGAAGATGAAATAGAGCCGGGATAGGAGACGGGCTGGCCTAGCATATAGGCTGCTTCTGGCTAATTTCCTGTCTGGATGCATTGGGACTCATGTTGGCCAAGCAACAGGAAGTCCAACTGTTGTGCCCACATCTTTACAGAGACCTGCTACATCAACATCCCAGATCAAGCATTTGCTGTGTGGAGCCTGTTCCAAGCTGACAGAGCACAAGACTCCTAAAATGAGATGGAAACAAGTTCTGTGTCTCCATCGATAATGCTTGGTGCTTAAACGCAGTCAAAGTGGATGGACACTGTTTTCCCTGTTTCATCAATGTCTTGTTGTTTTGATCGTCAGAGCAATGTTGTTTGACTGTTGCTAATCTATTGTTTCATCTCTGCAAAGATTGAGCTGAGAGATCAAAATGTAAACATGATGGAAGTTTTTCAGTTGCTGGTTGAACTCAAAGGTAGACCCAGTTCTTTTTGTAACAATAGTTAGGCCTATTTCATCAACACACAGTTGTTAAGAACTTAACAAATCCCAGGTCGATAGCACCACACTATTGTAACACAGTTAATGTTAGCAATGTGTTGTCCGAAGTATAGAAATGCTCCAGGTGAGGCTCGAACTCACAACCTCGGCATTGCTTTACAGTGTACTGTCTTATAAGTACCGCGCGCTGACCGATTGCGCCACTGGAGCTTACTTCTTCACTGACCTGTCGTACATATGTAGTCAAACCTGTGACTGTGTGTGTGTCTGTGTGAGTTGCAGTTGCTGCTGGTATATAAAAACAAAACCACAAACTCTCAAGTCTGTGTCTGATTTCAATACAAAATTTGAAAGCTCATGAAAATCCCTCAATTATTATGTGTTTACAACAAATCTAGTTACTGATGTGTAAAATATTTCAAAGTGCGCAAGTGTGGACATGAAAAGAATAATCTGGTCAGTAAATGTGTTGATATATTGTCTTATGTTGCCTAATACCTGAAGAGGGCGCTTCAGTCTTTAGTGTTTAAGGGACTGTCTATGCTCTGGAAGGAAAAATCTTGGTGTGTACAGTAATGGTGTATTGAAAGCTAAAAAAGAGACACCTGTTTTTACTGGCACATAACACAAAAAAATGTAATTATTAGTGCTGGGCAATGATTAAAATTTTTAATCGCGATTAATTACATGATTTTCTTGCAATTAATCGCAATGTTGACCAGCCTGCAAATCTGGACTGGAGCTGGACTGGACTGCTTATCTACAACTGCTACAGTAGTTTTATTTTCGGTTATTGTTTCTGAACAATCTTAACCTACCATCTTTTTTTCATTTTGTGCATTAGTGTAGTGGATACCGGAAAATTATTTCATTAAGCAACACGTATGTTTCTTTGAAACTTTCGCCTCCAGTGGTGCAATCAGGACACTGTACACTGTAGTGGAGGGAGTTTGAGACTCACCTGGAGCATATTGGCACACTGACTTATATGTTTATGTCATCAATCCTGATCATCCAGGTCCTGTATAACACATGCATGTTTGTGGTTTAAGCCAGGCATTCAGTTACAGTTTTTCTCACTCGCTTTAGTACATTTCTCAGATCAGAATTGATATATTGTAAATACAATCACATCACAGAGGGAGATAGATCATCTATATCTGTCAATCATATTTTCTATACGTGTCTATTAGACTTTTGTAAATATCTCCTTACTGTAATTGATAAAGATATCCAATGTGATGTGGATGTGAATCTGTGACCTGACAGACAGGAACATCAGCCTTAGGAGTATTTCACATGCTTACATTTCTAATTTTGTAAGTTGTACCGTCGTGCTCTCCAGTCAGTCCTTTCTTTTTCTTTTCTGTATCTCAATGACATGGTCTGTCCGCAAATTATAGTACAAACAGTAAAAACATAACTGTGAATCCTGTCCAATCTCATGCAAGGTATAACATTATACTGTTGAAATAGATATGCCCTATTGAAAAAAGTGCAGCCTTGTGCATTTTCAATCATTGTCATCAAAGCGTTACATAGTTATATCAGAAAAGTGCCATAGTTTACATGACAAAAACAGAGAGTACACTGTTATATTGATAACATGATTAAACATTTAGATTGTCTTGTTTGTAAACAATGACACAAGGACTTCTGGTGGCACTAACATGTTCTCTGATGTAAAGATTTGCTTTTGAGAGATACTCAGATTTTGAGCAAGTTACAGGCTTTTGCAGGTAATCCACTGTGTTGTACTGTTTGTTTGATATATTTTGAGAAACAGCACTTACTGTTTTGCAAATGTTATGGATGATTCGAGAAATGTACCAAAGCGAGTGAGCATAAGTTTGCATTTAAAGGTACAGTGTGTAGGTTTTATTGGTATCTAGTGGTGAGTGTTATGAATAGCAACCAGCGTTTTCATGGTGCATTCACATGCTCTTCGAATGTTTCCATTTCCCGAGTCCTTATTCCTTATTGTGTGTTCATGTGCTCTTATGTCGGAATGGGAAATCAACATGGACGCTACTACAAAGATGTGTTGGATTAGCATTATCAGAGCGTATACAACATGCAGACATCAGTTCACTCTACATCTTTACATCTTTATGACCCATTTACACTTTATTTCTATTTTTGCAATAAAGATTTAAGGAGAAAAAAGATTGTGATTATTCAGACAGTCTATGAATGCACCATCAGTAAAGCCCCTCTATTTTCAAGCATACAGGGGAAGAGGTGGCGACAGCTCTTGTGCTAAATAATATGTCCTCCATTTGTCCAAATTTCTTTTCTTTCTTACTTCAGTTGATTACTACTTCTGCTACTACCATTACTTGTTCTTCTTGTCTTGTCTTCCAACATCTTCAACATAGTGGCAAAATGCAGTTTGTGCGTTTGGACTACTGTAGAAACACGGCGGCGCAACATTGCAATATAAGAGGACCAGTAATATATGTAGGTAGAAATAGCTTATTCTAACAGTTCATAAGGTCTTTATACACCACTGAAAACATAGTTATGTTTTTTACAATGCAAATATCACTGAAACTTAAACACTGGAAAATACAGTATTTATTAGCTGATGTGTTCTTTCAAAATGATAAATATGTGAAAAAGACAAGTTAACTCTAACTAAACTAATTTGCCCTTTATCTAGGTAATGGTGAAACTGTGGGAATGTGTCTTCACACTTAAGTGACTCTCACTGAAATGAAAAGTCTGAACAAACACAAAAGCCGTGATGTTTGAATGGCCAACTAATTTATTTGGCGTCATAGATTCTAAAACTACCTCGAAAGTCAAATCATCAAAAGATTTAAGGAATTTATTTTATTCATAGAAATGCTGACAATAAATCATCCATCCATATTGTATCAAAACCAAAAAAGGAAAACAAATCACTAAAGTTATTACATTAAAACAGATTTAAAAAATGTTGTGGTAAGAGGGAGAGTCATTTATCCATTTGTATTTGTATATTTGTCTTTCATTCATTGTGAACAGGAGAAAACATGCAGGAAACAAAAGGCATTCGTCTCTCCAATCAAGTCTTTTAAATATTTGACAACATACAGGTTTTGAATGGTACAAAGTTTCTAGGATTTATTACCAATTTAAATTAAATGTGCTATACCAACACTAAGTTACACTGTTAGTGAATGTCTTTCACAATTTTTAGTGAAATACTTTAATGTTCATTGTAGAAATGGTGACTGCAAAAGTCTGCCGAATAATGTAATAATGTAATGTGCTACAAAATGAGGTATCTATGTGGTCAGACACTGTGCTTAATTAACAGCAACTTGAAACATTGCAATCTAATCATTGAAATTATTGAGGATGGGGTAAAGAAGTGGCAATGACACAGCTGGTGGCTGGATGAGAAGGAGCGCGTGGATGAGCGGCTGGCCGCGTGGGAATGGTTGTAACTATGGACAGATGAAATTCAGAGACCATGTACTGATCATCATACAGATTGCTGTCCGAGTGGATGAGAACCAGCACTTGATCCATGTAAAGGTAAGGAAACATTATCAGTTACTTTTCAAGAGACTTGGGTGTGTGTTTGAGTCTAGATGAACAGTCCTGAGAAGTAAGACAAATTGGAGGGAAAGAGGAATGACAGACTTCTATACATATGTGAAGGTTATGTATTAGAGAGGCACGGGTGGATGAAATAAATGAATTTGACAAATTGGGGGCACTGTTTGCTAAGATTTCATTAAAAGGCAATAAAGTTGTCCTGGTTACTCTCGATGTTCTTCAGAAAAAGCTGTGAACAACTTTTACTGGAATTACATTCTACCTCAAAAATAGTTCCAATAAAAACTGTGTGTTTGATAGGTAAGTGTCAGGTTAAGACACCTATAATATCAAACAAGGAAGATAGACAAGAGAGTCAATAGCTTTTTACTCGCGAGGAGAACGGACAGAGATGTACTCAGTTACCACTTCCAACCGCTCTGAGTATCTCTGCCGCTTCCTCTCTTTTTATTATGTTCAGGGAGGTCCCTAGTTACATGCACATTGCTG
>JAPMOB010230772.1:0-12286 GCA_029875015.1 Lepomis gibbosus
TTCTCATATTATTATAATTTGATATATCTTATTGCTCATAATAATAATTCTACCTAATTCATCATAACACAGGCCTGAGCTACAAGAAAGAACAGTGAAAGTTTAATCTATCTAATATCATACTATACACTGATTTACTGCTTTTCTGATTTGAATGGTACAGAAGGTAAAGAGCTTAAAAATTAATCGCGAATTAAATCGTAATCGCAATATTGGTAAAAAAAAAAAACGCAATTAGATTATTTTCCAAAATCGTTCAGCCCTAATTTGTAGTCACTTATATCTATAGCTATATATCTTATTTCACCATTTTAATTATACTTGGTTTTCCATCTTAAGTGTCACTCACTTATTGATTCTGCCTCCTTCAGTTCTCTTCACACTCAGACCTAACATTGTCTGCTGCGAACACGTCAGTGTGCCCCGCTTCTTTCCGTCTGTCCCTTTATGTCTGATCTGGTGCCATTCTCCGTCAGTAGCAGGCTACATTGTAAAAAGTTGCCGACTTTCTTCCACCCGCAGCGGCACAGCATGTTGAGGAGGCGTGTTGACAACATAGCCTATCAAAACAAAACCGATATGGTAACTAAGGACTCACATCTGACTGGTATGTTCACTGTGGCTTGTCTAACCTGGTCCGCTCTTGTAAAATATCCACTGTGTTGCTACATAATCACTGAATCACTGTGTTTCTCTGATAAATGCTACAATGTGTCGCCTAACCTGGGCGGCCCGCCGAAGTAAAGTGAATGTGTGGGAAACACTAAACTGTTGGGTTTTTTCTTTTTTTTACCAGCCAGGTCTTCAGCACTGTGTCTCCCTCCATGTTGTTGAGAGTTTGTGAGTAGACAGCTGCATGCAGATGCAGAGGGAGGGGCGGGGCTGTGCAATGAGGGAGAGAGACGAGCAAATGCTGGCAGGACTTTACGGAAACATTAATTAACTCAACATCAAACTATATCGGTATAAACGGTATGGTCTAATTTTATATCGCTTTTGAAATTATATCGGTATACCTCATTATACCGATATAGCGCCCAGCCCTACTGAAACCTACAGTTTTCCTGTACTAACCCACACACAACATGCTTTAGGTGCATACACACACACATACATATCTGGAACGCCCACATGTCCGTCATCTTCCTCGCTCTCCTTCCTCTACTGTCTCATACACACTCAGATGCTAAAATAGTGTTAAAATATTGGCATTTATAGGTGGGTAAAGCACTCATTGCGACTGTTTTAACATTTGTTTATCGGTCCTTGATTCCAGGGTGGTGCCCCGCATTTATTCATCTTAATTAAGAATGTTTGTAATATTAATAAATTTAACAATATTTCTAAAAATCTTTGATATTTGCTAATAATAAATCTTCCCCTTCCCACAGATCCCAACACTGAGCATTCAAAAGGAGAGCAGCAACCTGGATGAAACTGCAAGATTGGTTTGAGAGGTTTCTATGGACATCTTGGCATTTTAAAACTGGTCATTACAGGGGGAAGTGTCTGAAAATCTTAATTATTCTTTCAAAGGTTAATATTTATTAGAATTATTAATTCTTGAAATTTTTAAACCCTTATTACAGTCTGTATTCCTAATCATTTTACACATATCTAAAATGGGAATGGTAATCAAAGTAATTTTTTTTACTAAGCCTAGTTCTCACAAAAGCCACAAGAATTCAAGAGAAAACAAAATGCCTGTCAGGGCGAGCATACAGGAGGCAAAGGGGGAATCTGGCATGGCCTAAGCAAAGTCATAAAAATATTTTCCCTTTTATTTAATGTTGTCCATAATTCATTGCCAGGAAAAGCTAATCAATAGCACCTTAATGAAAACTTGAGCCATATTTTACTTTGCCGCAGAGAAGTCCCGGATCAGCATTTGTTGCCTTGTTATGTGCTGGTTTTCACCCTTGGGCTGTTTGACAGATGTGCATCACATTTGCAGATACCTTAAATATTTGCTCCCTTCAACCACATTTGCCTTATCAAAACACCACATAGTAGGAGGGAAATTTCTGATGACAGCAATGAAAACTCAAAAGAAGAAAGGTTATCCAAAACTGTTACATATATCAAGGTTTTGTCCTAGCTATGACCTCAACTGAATATGGCAACATACATTGCCAAACTAAAGATATACATAAATATTGACTAACACATTTTGATGCTTTCCACAAGTGTCATAAATATACTGCATTCCCCTAAGACTCTAGGTTCATATTAATGTCAAACTGAGACGAGCGTGTTGAAAACACATACACACATTAAAAATGTAATCTCTTTAAATGTAATTGATTACCTTAACCAAGTGCCTTAGACGTCTCAGGAGTAATATGCAAGCTGTAAATTTATAATGGAGTAAATAAACCCAAAATGTACGTAAAAGTAATATAAACATTGTACTTATGGTGCATAAAAGGTACAATCAGTCATGATTAAACTGTTATTATAAAATGTCTGACAAAAACCTAGCGTTGGCATTAAGCTGTAGAAAATGACACATGCACTACCATTCGATAGGCCCAATCTGTAATTTGGCTACATAAATATAGGTATATTAAGTGTTAGGTATATAATCATAACTGGAGAATTTGGCTGATTATTATTCAGAATCACGAATATACTTGGTTCGGTACAGTAAGGGAAAAAAACTTTTGTAAACATCCAAAGCATTCTTCTTATTCTTTTATCTATGAGCATTATCAATCCTAGCTTGAAGGCCTGCTCAGATAAAAAAAAAATATTCTTAAGTCTTAAGTCTGTTTAAATGCTCGTTTTTGTTTTTTTAGCTTTACTTTCACTGCTATTCAAAGTGCGTATTATTCTGATATTAAGATGTGCCTGCATAGGTGGGTTGATGTTCACAGTTATATCTGTTGATCTTGTGGGTCTTTGTCATAAAAATTTACCTTCTGATTAATATTGGGGGTGGAGGGGGTGGTGTGAATTAAGATGAATCGTCTCCCCATTAAAAAAGACGTGCGCATACACACGAGGTACCTAGTAAATGCATAACATCATTGGTTATTTGAATCTCCCGACACTCGAACAGCATCGGTCAGGATGAACTGACAGCAGCCTCTGTAATCATGAAAGTAATTTGTTAAAGCACAAACATACAGCCTATAGAAATCTATTTACGCATGATCCATCAGGAGAGCTACTGTCTTGTTAAGATGAGCTGAGCTCCCCCCGTAGTTTGCACCCTGCCAACAATCTCAACGATCGGATTCCAGCAACAGGAAATAACGGTACTCTTTTCTACTCATGGATTTGTTTTTCTGGTGCCGAAATGTTTCTCGCTGTTGTTGAATAATTAAAAAAACAAAACACAACTTCATTTCGGGTTAAAATGCCATGTAACGTGTTACTGAGATTGTAACGGATATAATATTTTCTTTTCAGTAATGCATTATATTATTGCGTTACAGCAAAATTACAGCGTTACATTACGTTAGCGTTACATTATAATCGTTACAGCGATTATTTTGGTCAATACTGAAATCATGATTATTTTACTGACTACTCACTGAATTAGGAAACATCCTGCATCTACTGAACTCGAATTATTATGTATAAGTAGAGGAAATGTCTGTTAGCTACTAGGCTAATTTAAGCAGTATAAAATGCTGTATGCTTAAGCCTAATGGTGACTAGGGAAGTTTGGACTTTTAGGGAGTGGCAAAAAGCGCACCGTTGAAAAGGAAAGAGTTGTGCTGAGTTTATGATTCAAGACAAAAAGAGAGCATCATTGCGAAACTGAATGAGGCCAAAATCATTAATTTGTAGACTATTTTTCCCCCAAGCTATCCGACTTTTAAGTTCATATTCATCCCAAGCACTATCAAATATAGTTCATTTCTGTTAACCATTTCTATAATTGCTTCTATATCAATGTATATTGTCTGCTACATAGCAGAAGGGAGTTACAAACTCAATTTCACTCAATAACCTATTATATTGTGACAAAATTAATCTATAAACCTACCTACCTAAAATCTCTTAAATTCTTACATATTGCACCTTTAATTACTTTGTTATACTTTAGACAGACCTTTTTAAGACAAACTATTATACAAAAGTATTAGTAAAAGTTTGTCTAATGTATCCGTCATATATAATCAAATCAGAGTGGCATTTAAGCAAGAAGGTGTAAAAAAAAACAAAAAAAACTGGTAACTTAGAGCTACTTGAAGACTGAATTGTGAGATGCAACGCTAATTGATTCCAGTGATCCTTGTCAACATACAGTATGCTCCGGTTCCAGTCAACTATCTGTGAAGTCAGACTACAATTACACGGAAAAGGGTCATTTTTCATGCTCGGAAAGGCATCCTAATGAACTGGTTGCCACCTATTTAACACAACTCTCCAGTCCACTAAAACAGACTTTCCATATCCACTGACAGCTCGCTTCACTTTGCCGGTGAACAGGCTGAGATGTTTTTGTTTTGCTATTTGTGTCAGGGGCAATCACTGCAAACCTTAGGGAAACTTGTTTAATGCCCGCATTCAGAGTAAACAGTTATTCATCAAAAAAATAATAATGTCTCAAAGGTCAGGCCATAAAAAACAATATCTGCCCTCTTTCCATTGCCTGGTCATTAGTTACTGTTAATGCCATGTAGATGCTTTTGATGGCAGGGAGCAGGGTTAAAAAAAAAACTGAATATACATTACTGGCAAGAACTTGAGAGTATGGACTAGTTTAAAATAAAGAACTGATTCCACTGTCAAAACAGCAAACTATCATAGTGAAAAGTACACCAGACTGAAGTTTTCTTATCCATATGGAATTTCATGAGTGTATACAGAGCTGTCCAGTGGCTACACATCGTTTGTCTGTACTTGCATTGTCAGCCGGAGGTAAGAGGGTGGAGACCTGCCAAGCGTAAGGCTCTGGGCCAATGCCATGACAGCTGACAACTCGGTCAGGCCATGTGTGCAGCGTTGCATTTCTAACAGCCAAGATCCCAGATCAAGTAAATCCTAATCAGAGAGTTAGTATGCCTCTAATGTGAAAATTCATATTTCTGCTGTGAGTGTTTCATGTTCAAAAGGGAGCACATGTCATTTGGCTAGCCTTCATAAAACACTAGGGCTTCCATCAGTCACTGATTATTGCAATGAGAAATTAAAATCCCTAAACACAAAGGAACCAGCTACACATTGCTTTGGCTGTCAGAATTAACTAGCGAAAGTGACCTCAGCCTATATATGCTGAAGGAGGAGGAATCAAATTTGATTAGTTTAAATAGAAATATTCCATCAGACATGCATTCATTGTTGATTAATAAAGATACAGATGAGCATTTTCCAACCCCAACCCTGTACTTACTTTCTCCGTATATATATCTGCTAAATTACAGTCAACATTTTTGAATACCTGATGTAACTGACATTGATAACCACACCACACTGCTATGGTAAACTACAGCCAAGATGCAGAGGGGCTGTCTAGTTTGTCAGTGAAGACTGGCTGAGGGAGGCGGTGCTGAACTGTTAGTCTTCTCCCCCTTATGGCGCGCTGTGTTTACGCCGATCCCTCAGGCCATTTGTTTGCAGCACTTCCTTGCCCCACAGCACCATGCATAATGCAAGAATGAAAATGTTAACAGTGGCAAATAAAATCGGCAAGGTGCCCCCACAAATCAGGGCAGTTTAGGAGCACATTTAATCATCCATGCATTGGGGACAACGCATAGCAATTAATTGTGGCATTTCAAAGAAGATCAGGACCCCATTTTTCCAGGGCTCGTCAAGCTTCTTGTTCAGCTGCCCCATCATATGCAGACCGACAGCAGCAGTCTCTGTGTATCTCTTTGAAACATCTCCGCATTTTGGCCCGATTATGTTTATTATCTCTTTGCTCTGAAGTAGATGAGAAGAAAACTCTTGTAAGAGAGTTGCACAGAATTGCATCAACAAAGCCCACCCAGCAAAAGAAATAACAAAAAACAGGCATTGTTTGAAGAGGGTCTCCCATGTATACACACAAGAAGTAATCCAGTCTAGTTCTTGCATTTCTACAGTATGCTCCAAGACAAACAAGCTACAGCACCATATGGTGGTGTCAGGAAAATAAATAATTTAGAGAATTTCATGTGCGATGCGCAGATGAGCAACCGCAGAAATACCAACACAGCCATCCTCATACTTAACCCTTCTAATAAGAACCCTCAGCAGGAGGGCCACAAAGAGACAACCACAATATTGGGTCTTAACTGGATTGAAAACTACTTTGGAATTTCAAAGACCAGGACTGGCAACTGTCTCTGGACGTAAGGACAGCATTTCATGCAGATACAATCTGCAGTGCCTTTCAGCACTTCCTGAACACGAGACAGCCTAATCTAATGAACTAGGGGGGGCAGAATCTACTCAAGCTTTTAGCCCAGTGCCAGCGTGCCTCCTCTCACATCTGACTGCAGTCAAAAATCCACTTGTTATTTTTATTTCCACTGTATTTTCCCTGAGGTGTACTCTGCCTAGCTTGAGTCATCATTGTTCAAGTCTTTAGAGTTAGAAAAAACACGCATCCGCACACACAAGCTGGTGGCAAGGTTATAACCAGTCAGACAAGGGGGCACTCGTATTCTGCCAACCCCAGGGAAAACTCCAGAGAGGGAGAACAGAGATGTGCCATGTTGCTGACATGGCAGCCGTCACGTCATACTAACCGGAAAGAGTGATGTGCAGAGACAGCACTGAGATTTGTAGAATACTTTAGTGGCTTCTAGCCAAAACAGTGAGGGGTTTGTGGATTACATGACCCATGATTGCCTTCTTTATACCCAAATACCTAAAAGGAGCATTAAGAAGCAAAGACAGCAAGGTGCAATATAATAATGAGCTTTAAACAAACAAAACACTGAAAGATCAAGATGTGTGTATCAGATTGCATAGCTAAAATATTGCACCGTAAATAAAGCACAATATTAAGTAAGTCATAGTATGCGCATCTTGAAAAATAAACAAAATCTAAACTATGTTTCCTTACATATCCTTTGATTGGCGATAAGGCCCAGCAGTTTTTTATCCTAGTGCTTGCTGCGCATCTCTGGCACACTGAAGACAAGAAGCAGCTTAGAACACGTGTAAGGTAACAGGTGCCAGTCAGGTCTGCAGAGAATGTGTTAACTACGCAGATGAGTGATAAAATAAAGCAGATAATGAGCAAACATCCATGCTCTGAAGGCATTACTGGAGCAGATGCATATTATAAAAATATGCACCAGGCCTTCATCTCAGTGACTGTGAAACTACACAATAAAACCACTGAGGTAACTGCACAGTCAGCATTTTTGAATATGACAGTGTTTTCATTAAATGTTTTTGTGTCCTGTAATTTTGTGTCAAGTTGTGATCGTCTGTTTTTCTTTCTTTCTTTTTTCTCTCTTTGTGGGTGCTGGCCGACATCATTTACTCTCTTAAAAGTCAATAAAGAACATAAAGTTGAACTTAATCGTAATTGAAGTGCAATAAATTAAGAAACCACTTTAAGTCACAAAATGATAGGCTGGTCGGGGAAAAAAGTTGACTTCTGAATTTAAAGCCTGGAATGTGGCTGATGGAGGAATCTGTGTATTGCCAATGTAAAACATAAATCCTCTGGAAAACAGTCATGTTACTCTGAATGACCCTGATTTGATGCTCAATTCCCAGCACTAACCAATGGAAAGGTGCACCACAAACCACAAGACTGTGTCACATCTCTAACTATTTTTAGACAGTTCAGCTTCTCTTTGTAATTAAAAAGATCTGAGTCTTCACATTCAAATTGTAGCATTTCCAGAGAAAAATATTGATTATTAAACATGTAGAAGTAACACAACAGGCAGAATTTTATTCTGATTCACATCAAACCATCTGCTGATCTGTGTCACTGGAGAGAGACATTACAATGTGACAGATAACATTTGTTTGTACAGAATTCTGAAGAAATTTGCCTCCTATAAATGGTTCAGATTTTACCTTGAACCTGGGAAACAGGTCACTTAAATGTGTCAGAAAATAAAAGAATAAATAAAGTGGATTTATTGATAAACACATTGTGTTACAGCCAGTGATATCACAAAATGTAAAACTGTAAATGGGTACGAGAAGCTTTAAAACTTTAAAATGCTGTTCCCATATATCGCTCCTGTCTTTCAAGGACCACAGGTACAACAATATCTGCTGCTAACATTTTCATGACTTGTGAAATTGCAGGCTTTTAACATGATGTGTATCTCTTTAATGTGCACATCAGGACAAAGCAAGCCAACAGAATAAGCAAAACAAAAAAAAGGATGGCCTGAGTTGCTTCACATCCATGATAAATCACTGCCACTTTTATAGCCTCTAATAAGTTGATGCAAAGCCATTTTTCTTCCTGCCCATCGTTCAAACATTTAAGGCATATTTACAAGGAACTTGTTAAAATATTTAATAATATTTAGTGGCAATTTCGGAGCAGCCTGTCACGGTGGAATTTATTGCCTTTAAGTGTTTAAAAAGGCGATGACATGAATAACAAACTGTCAAAATTTCCTAATTTACATAGACAGGCCATAACTCCTGATACCTTGCATTAAAAAAAGAGGTTTTTAACAAAACGAGTCATAAAAGAAGCATTCAAAGTGAGTGATGGCAAAGACTCTTCCACAAAGTCGCACCACAGAGACAGCTTCCCCCCACTACAGATGCTTCGGAGATCAAGTCAGCCAATAAACGGACATATATCCTGCTGCTTTGACTTATTTATCCTGTGTGGATGAGCTCAAGATGGAACATCTCCTATAGTCGAGCTTAATTAATTGTGATAAAAGGGCTAATTCAGAGGCTGCACAAGAAAAGTGAGCCAAACAATAATATTCCCCACAAATCATCTCTGCCCGTCAAATATTTCCTCCATAACTTTCTAATTCAAAGTCCTTCGGACGTGAGGCTTTTGTTAAGGAACCTCATGGAGCCAAACAACCTCCCACACATCTCTGCCATTCTGTCCGCACCTCCTGACTAAAATCATCAGATGGAATTGCAGCTGCGTGACATTAAACTCTCTTGTCCTTTGTTTGACTCAACAAGATGGTGGCCATGTTTGATGCTGCTTCTTCCACCAGATTCAGAGGTTTTCATGATAACACTCAGTGACCTGGGCCTGCCCTGGCTGTCCTAGTCAGAAAAGGGCCCCGTTGACACTGATTGCAAGGCTATGAGTAGTCTCTCCCCTGTGCCCTCTCAGTGCAACTCTAATTAATAGCCAATTCATCTTCTCTGATCTGAGCCAGCACATGGAGTAATATATCGTTAGTTTGGCAAGCGAGCTATTAAAGTGTAATAACCAAGTACCAGCACTCGATTTGGAAGAGTAGCACATACTTAACCATGAAGTGGAAACAATTAATTTATTGGAGAATCTCCTGTAACCAATCATTTACCAGCACTCACACTGTGATGCAAAAGCCATCTCCTGTTGTGTGTGGCACAAGTCAATGACATATTTTGGGCTCGGCGCCTGAAACCTCTTGCACTATGACCAGTTATGTAAGCCTCATCTAAGCACTGCTGTCACACTTTCTGCCCTGCTTCAAAAAAAAAAACCTTCAGATGGCCATCTTCAAGGTAGGAAGTTCATTACAAAAATACCCTGCTCATTTGCCGGTTACTTTATCACATTTAGTAAGTATTTCCTCAAGGTGAAATACATTTACTCTCAGTGCTCTAAATGGTCTAACACGCTGATGTACATGCCGAGTCGATGTTGTAGCACTATAACTTGGTATGAATAAATGCTCCTGAAAAACGGGATCCAAAGTAAAGGTTAGATCATTTAAAAATTGATTTGGAATAATCTTAGCATTTTTTATTAATCTTTGTTCTGTGCAATGCATCACATGCAAAAAAATGAAAATAATGTGCCATCACTGCCAACTCACAACTAATTTTGAAAAACTCACTAGTTGCTGAGCTCGACAAAATGCCAACAATTGGAGTGTGGCATCCTGTACTAAATCTTGTTTACCAAGCCCACTTGGTTTTGTATTGTTTCCTGGCTGAAAAGCATGACATGTACAAGAATGCATATTTGTTTTCAACTGGAGTAAGGAATCATTTTCTTTATAAAATCTGCCAAATAACGGGCTTCACCTGTAATGTTCTGTGCACGGCTCAATGCCACACAGAGGTTGGTGAGTCCATATTCTCTAAGCTATCTAAATAGATAATCAAACAATCCATCTGTCATACATCAATAGCAACACCCAAGTATTACATATTTGGATGCTTTCTTCCACTACGAAGATACTAATTACTAGATCTCTCAGTGGTGAAAGTTTTAAAAGAAGAAAAATGATGAATTAAAAGTAAATAAACAGGAGGGATTACATATTTACAAACCGATGGCAAGACCGCCAAACCATGTAGCTCATGATTTAGAGTTTTCTGTAGCCTAATTTGCTAAATTTTCTTTCTCTACGAGGACATGGGAGGTGAGGGACAAGCAGTCATATACAGTAGTTACTAAAGCATAAGTTCAGCCAGTATACACTGGGGTGGTGAGGGTGCAGTGGATAAGACACATGCCTTTGGTGTGAGAAATCAGGATTCAATTCCCCACTGTGACACACCCGCCAATATATCCCTGAGCAAGACTCTTAACCCCTAGAGGGGTGCGACCTCTGATATACTTAGAAACTGTTAGTTGCTTTAAATGTAAATGTAAACACTGACACACACAGACAACACACAGTCCAACAGCATAGCCAGCATCAACAACAACATCATTGTTTGCAAACGATGAAAACTGAAAAATGATATATTCTAGACAGTATGATTCACTCCACCAAATACAAATAATTTGTTTTATCTCAGACAATTAAGGCACACAGTTACTTAGAAAAGAATCCACTGTGTCTCTTTCCTAAACCATGCACCTTAGAACAATAGAGCCTTCCTTCAAACTTTGATAATTGCAGGAAACAAATGAAAATACATAAGACCCACTCTTGTGCTTTTGGCCTGCCTCTAAAGCAAAACCTTTAAAACCCATTATTCTTTTTGCAAGAACTAATGACGTTTTTTGTCTCTTCAGCTTAACACACTAATTGACAGTTTTTTTGGAGGATAGCCCAGATGGAAAAATAAGTACCCCCTTAAAGACCCAACTCCCTTGCTCATTCCCCTAGCTTTAAGTCCCTTATTAATTAAACTTTCACCAAGTCAGGAATTTTTATTAAAAAGATAAAGTCTGCTGTACCGTAAAACAGAACTAGCCTATTGTCTGTGAAGCAAAAATGTTATTTCTATAAATAAAAGAGACTTTTTAATACCATCATTTGCAGCACAGGGACTGGGACCAAAAGATCCACACAGTCCAGTAATTAGAGGGAGATTTTCATCCCAACTACTCTGAAATTGGTCAGCTTTAACCAATACCCTTTGCTCCACCTGAATAAATAATCTAAGACTGTTCATTTTAGCATGATAGGATATTATTTAGTGTACGGCAAACAGAGGCAGCATCATCATGCTCAGGAGAGACTGAAGTGTAAATATGTGTTTTGCCATTGCTTTGTGTCTAGCCATACATCTCAGACATGCTGGCACACTGATGTTCAGGCGGGAAATAAAGCCACAGCCAAATATTGACTGCAGTTTTATGATCAGTCACCCACTTGATCAATCACATCCCTCTTGTGTCATTAACTTTGCAACAATATTTGTCAATCAGCATCATAAGATAGGGATTATGTTGCTCCAATTAGGATGCATTATGCATTCTGTTGCTAAATAGACCTATTTTGGGCTTATTTAAAAAAATAAAAATAAAAAATACTTATGTTTACTTAAGAATGCTGACTTAGATTTTTGGAAATGTACAAAAGGTGCATTTTTTTAATTTTTTACACAAATCCAACTATAAGAATATTAGAAACGTAAGTTCAACAATCAGACAACTACAATACAGTCTCATTGTTTATCCAGTTTCAATAGTTATTCAATAAAATAGGTAGCGCCACACCTTTCTTTAAGGATAATCTTATAAAATCAGAAAGAAAACTGGAATGTTGTTTCATGTTTACAGTGGTTTCATTTTTATGAAACAAAAACAATCAGAACGTTGTCAGTGTAAAGCGTTTTTTCCTTGGTCTTTTGTGCTGATACATGCTTTAATAATGAGCAATAAATACTGTAAGGCAGAGCTGCTTTGGTGCTTCATAGCTCTCTAAATGTATTCAGCTGCTTTCAACCACAAATCTAAAGTGAAAAAAAGGGAAACTGCCTTGGGGGGGGG
>JAPMOB010230772.1:12326-26746 GCA_029875015.1 Lepomis gibbosus
GGATATGGATATCTGTAAAGAAGGTGGAGGAGGTTAACATTACATCTACTCATGTGCAACATGTCGGGTCAAAACCAGACTGTGTCAGTCTGTCATGATGCTGAGATGAAGGCAACACTTAAAACAAAGGACAGCTACATGCAGCGTTAAGGAGCGTTAACTTGCCAGAAAAGTAATGTATCATCCAAAGAAGGTCATTATGCCGTTTCCACAGTCATAGCTGTACAGCACAGCAAATCACAGCCAATTAAGAACCCTTTAAACTTACAAGTCAAGCATCACTTGTTGTGCTGTCCATAATGGAGTTTTGTGGACATGGAGCAATTCTGATGGCTGTATTGGATGAACATTCATCTTGTGATGCATGTTAAAACTTTACACGAAATGTGGCCTGAGTTTGAAGGGTGTTGAAAGCCAAACAGATCATTTAGGGCTTTCAGTTTTCCCAGAGACACAAAGTGAGAGGATAAAAGACGCTTTGGGAGATGCACATTTGATCCAATTCTATCATTTCATGAGAATCACACTTTCTACTTATTCTAAGAGATAAACAATTCAGGCCCGTTTCCCAAATATTTTGTGTCAGTTTTCTGTTTTCTGCTAACGAGATGTCACTAATATGTACTGGAATGCTGTGTGAATAGACAATTTGATGGGCCACGAAGAACTTAATGATGTATACCAAATGTGGGGGGACAGCTTCTAAGCGCAGATTTTTGTAGACAAACATAGCTGTTGACAACATTTTCCACCCAGTTTGCCATTTCTGTCAGGCTGAAAATCTAAAATTAAGAACTAAATATGTCCAAGGTACTACAACTGTTAACAAATCATGTCTTGTTAGCATTTTACCTCAATTGGTCAAATTGTAGGGACACATTGTGAAGAAAATGCCACTTAGCAAAAGGGAAATCATAATTAAAAGAAAAACAGAATTCCTACATGAATACATTTGGAGAAAACACATCTGACTGTGTACCTGAGTTCCTTTTAACTAATTAAAAAAAAACATAAATCAAACATTGCATGTTGTCCATTTACATAAATGCAGCCTCCTATTGTGATGTGATTTTTGTTGTATTGTTCATCTGTGCACATAGCTGCTTATTCAAGCTTAATTTGTGCCACTGTGTCTTCCTGTGAGCAGACCCCAGTCATCTTTAAACAGCTCCATTTAAAATGCAATTTGATTATCTGCCAAATTGCTACAAAGTCTTTCCCTCTGCAGCTTGGGGATGGGGGGTAAAAATCTGAATTAGCATTTGCGCATAAAAGGGAGGTCTTTGTTGCATTTTGAACATGGCCTCCCAGAATGACCACCACTTTCAAAGAGTCATCACCCAAACGATTTCAAACTAATAGATCCAAAGGGAGGAGCAGCAGTCCTGGCACGGAGGGGTGGGGGAATCACAAAGGTCTTCAGTGGCACTGAAAAAAACCCACAGGACATGGCATGTTTAAATAATCCAAAACTTTTCTTTAATCATAGTTTAGAAAATTGGCTGGGACCTTCAGTAGGAGACAGCTGCTCTGCCCCATAGCCATTTAATGAGATTCACTGAGGGTTTCCCTTAAAATATTTACGCTGTCCCATGGCACAGCAATATTGTCCTAGAATGGGGAGATAAGAGCCAAGGAGGTGTGCTGAAGTTCTCCTAATCAATTTGCTAATTACTGGAGCAGCTATAGGAGAGAAGAGAGGAGTCCCTTCTGGCAAGCTGTATTCTAATAAACGCTGAAAAATTTATTTACTCCCTTAGCCAAGAGGAATTCTGAAGTGGGATTACAGCAAGAGAGCTGATTGAGACAGAGCTGTGTTGTATGGTTGAGGTCGCAGTCAAAGAAGCAAGGAGAGGTCTCCAAACATAAAAGGCTCTCTCAGGACCTGCACCTTTGCATCTGCTCAGGGAACGGAGATGGCAGACTCTTACAGTCTTGGCACAAAAAGACCTGACTGCTAAAGCTACATATCAACAAATATTAATGAGACTTCTGGTTCTTGCATAATAAAACAGGTTATTGTGGGAGTTAATACATATGCATGCAGTATGCACACTGCATAACTGACTCCAAAACAAAAAAACATGTATGTATAAAACATATGTATAGAAATACTGAGATAAGACAAGACAATCACTTTAATACTTAATATCACAGGTGCGATGGGGTGGTATCCTACTTGGAGCAGAGGGCAGGAGGCCCAGACATTGGGCCAGACGTTAGGGTTGGGTGTTTGAAACCACCCTTGTGCCCTCTGGCATGGGCTGACCCTCCCTCCCAACCCGTGGGACTGAGGGCTACCCTAGACCTGTCATGCGACACAGCCCACATCTTCTTCAGGGTTGGGGGCAAAATCTGCTCCACCTCTTCAATGCCACATTATCTATAAGCCCCCTTCCCTCTCCAAGGCCTGTAGCCAACAGCATGTTGCCAGGATCAAGACAGGTCAAAGGTTAGCATAAACTGAGAACTCAAAGGGCATTACCATAAGAAAATCACGAGCCAGTGTGGCAGAAGTACAGTGAAGCATGGAGCGAGTTACACCATGGGTTATAAAGGGCCTCCTTGGGACCAATTTTATCTGTCACCAGCATAACTATCCAAATCTGGCAGGAAAACTGATGTTCTCTCAGGTTATATTACTAAACATTATGTACAGTATTCAGATTTAATATGTTGTATCTATATTGACTGATAGCAGTCCAAATGATTGCTATTCACATCTGTGAAAAACATCTCACTCTAACCAGTTCCTTGTTCTGGGTTTCAACAACTTTAGAGGGGCTGTGAGCTCCTTGTCCCCTCTGGGCTCTGTGGACAAACTACAATCTGTGTAGAGCTGAAAGGAGGAAATCCAATCAAAAAGAGTATCTTCACTGCAACAGGGTCGATATATACAGTTTATATGATGATAGAGAAAGGGATTATTTGAATTAATATTGTGTGATTCAAACCACAGAAGTGTAAAAGATATTCAATTAATAAAAACCCTGCTGGTTTTGCTTAACTATGGGACTATGTCTATTTGGAGAAATTTTACTTTTAATCAGAAAGTAACAATGACCATTATGACACTTCTTTTGTGTTTTTACCGTGATGCTAAACACAATCACAGAAAAAAAAACAGGAACACAGAATTATTAGTATTTAGTGTCCATTTCCATGTCACTCTATTCATTTCTCCAGTCAACTTGTTTCCTTTACTCCCACCATCTCTCCAGCAGTCCCTCCAGTGTAACTGAGCGCATAGATCTGAGCACAGTCCCACCGAGAATTGAGGCAAAAACAAACACACAAAAAAACCTGTTGCTGTGACATTTTGTTCCCTCTCACCTCAACGCACGCCGGTCACAATGGACCGGTGTGTCGGGGATCTGTGCTCAGATCACCATGGTGATGGCTTTCTGCCTCCCAAGGCTCCCCGGAGGGGGTTGGAGGGTTGATGGTGGGTGGTGGAGGGGGCATTAATGGAGCAGCTTGCCAAACAAGCCTCAACCAAAACGCAGTCAAATGAAGAGAACGGTGAAGAGATGTTCCTAAAAGCATCTTCCATGTGTAACATGGCAACATTTTTCAGCCCAGTCAGAGTTAAGTCAACTACCAGTGCAGCCTCTAAACTCAACATACTGAGGAACAGAGCAACTGACACCACAGCAATCAAAAGTGGCTGACATGTTGCAGGGAAAACATTTCACTCCTTAACCTTTAAAATGGCAAAAAATAGAACAAACTGGTGCGGGTTCATGAGCAAAGGTCTATGAACATCTGTCTCTGGGTAAATCATCCCTACATGACAGAAAGGCAAAGACATGGCATTACACTGCGCAAGACAAAAGGGCACCCCCACTCTACACCAGCAGCTCCAATTTCATTTGCTTATTTGATTGTTGTCCCCTTCTTGGACAATTAAGCAAACATTTTCCCAAGAGCATCTACAGAGGCATCATCAAGATTCAAACGCACCCGCAGTATAAAGCTGGAGACTAAAGAAGGACACAAATTCTCAACAGTCAATATGGTTGGTAGATCCCAAAATGTTAATAATGTAATAATTTTATCTTATATATTTAAACATCAAAAATATCTGTGTGAAAATTAAGATTTTCTGGTAACACACCAAAGTGGCTTCAAGACAACTTTTTCAGACGGGGAAAATATTTGAGTGATAATTTGTCACCCCAATTCACAGATTCCAAAAATTGATTTTTGCACATCATTAACAACATTATACTGATGGAAAGAAAAGCACAGAACCCTACCGCGGGGACACAGTGCGGCACCCGGATGATGTACAGTACACACTCGCTACAGTTATCCTGTAGTTCTTCAAAGAACAAGAACTGTTTGGGCTCAGTTTGGATTGAATAACTTAATAATTAGCTTTGCCAGATGCAAACACCCACGATAGCAATGTGGAGGAGCAAAACTCCAGCAGTGGCAAATGAACTGGCTAACCAACACACACTGTACCACTTTACAAAACTTGTAGCCAACTTTGATGGGGGGAAGAAAATAACACCATCCATGGCCTGTTTCATAAGACCTGTGCTTGTACAGCTTTGTGGATAATGATGGGTTTCCCTGTTAACTAACCCTAACCCTACTGTTGCAGCAGACAGTTCTGGAGACATAACAGTAAAAATGACATAGGTGAGTGCACTATTTTTGTTTTTCAAAAGATATTCTAGCAGTGATCAGTAAATTACACATTCATTTAATTATTGTCATACATGCAGAAAACTGTAACATGCTTCCAAATTATAGCACTTGCTTTTTTCTGTTAGCCAGAGAGCGACCTTAATAAAGACAAGCAAGCTATGTTTCATTTGGCAATTCAATGGACTAAAAACATGAGAGCACACAATGCACTGAATTAAGAACCGCAAAATAGGGCCTTTTCTATGAATTGAACCGAGAATTCATTTGTAATAAAGAATCGATTTTGAATTCAAGAATCAATTCTGAATCAAAAAATTGGAGTTTGAATCAAATTGTGATTACATTACATTAACAGCGCTTAAGAAAGGGCTCTTTTGGGAACTTGTATCACATTTGTAGTAGTCGATTGTTTAGTGAATTCAATATCTAACAGAGATGGTGTCTTTATGAGATATACACCTAACGCCTAAAGTCCACCGACTCCGGCAGCATTACAGCTGCCCCATGGTTGCCAGAGCTAATCGCGGCCATTCTAATCAATGCTTGTGAGTCCACCAGACGCAGACACAGACGCACACGCACGCAGACGCACACGCACGCAGACGCAGCGCATCCCAGATGCTCCGTGCCACAGAGAATAGGTAGCAGGTCTATTTTTGACGCCAGTCGCGTCAAGCAGCACAGATTGAAACAGGCGGGAAGTCAGACACAGAACAGCATAGAGAATACAGTCAATTTTCAAAATAAAACACCTTGTGGAGACTTCCGATTGTAAAACAACAAAAAACACGGTAAAACAGGAAAAAAAAGAAATCACTTAACTACGTAGCCTACCTACTTGCCGCCGGGCTATGGACGGATCAAAACCATGGTGCAGCCATAACGCGTTGTAGCCGGAGTCAGTTGACTTTCAGTGGTAATCATTCCTTAAACATGCATACAGTTTTACACACAGGTATCATAGATGCTTTGATAGCAATGTGTACAGTTAAAAAAAAACACTCACTCTACTAAACATGGAAGTATGAAAATCACCTTCTGCTGTGGTTTCACTGTGGACTAAGATTAATGCGTCAGACATGTCTCACATCTAATTTGATTAATGAACAGGAACGCTGTAATACTACTAACACTGTAGAGTGTATAGGGTGACACAACACTGGACCGTAAGCATAGTATAGTATATAAATAAACACTGCATTGGATTTCTGTTAAAGTAACGTGGTTGAACAAACATTACAAGTGCCTGGCAATTTGTCAAATTAGTTAATTGGTCACCAGTTCGTCCAAATCATCTTAATGCTTGTTTTTGGACCACACCCAAAGAACAGTGAATTAGGCATGCACTGCAGCCAACAGTTACTTTGGGTACAGGACTGAATCCCTTGTGGTGAATAGTGCCAAAGTCAAAACTGTTCTGTTTAGATGTTTTAATCAAGCTTTGGACTCAACTGTCATTTGCTAGTTCATCTTCTGAATTATTATAGCGTACACCACGTCTTATGGCCAAATGTTTTTAATCTGATGCAGAACTGTTTACTCACTAAATGCCAGGTGGTGCCAGCACTGAAAAGCTACAGGCTGGAGGAAAGGGCCTAACCTTTATACAGTGTGTAAACGTCCTCACTTTCTCCTTGAACATCTATCCTTAACTGTGCTCCTCTGGTCCCCTCCCTGTCCCAAAGTGGCCAGCTGGGAACCGTGCACATGTGCTGACGTCCCTACTAACCTTGGCGGGTGTAAGGATTACCGTGCATTTACACTCAATGCTCCTTCTTTCCTTAAGACTTATTAAGAATGATAATGAGCTCGGAAAGGGGCAGCATGTCTCTGCGAAAGCTCTTCTCTGTCTTTCTCACTGTTCACTTGTCTTATTCNCCCCAGTCCATGCCTCCCTCTCTCTTTCTCCATCGTATTGAAAGGACCCAGGACAAATTACCAAAAAGGCCATTTTCATCTATGAACTGCAGGATTTAATCGATACTTATTTCATGCCTTCAAAATCTACCCTATAATACTGTTGTCTGTGTGATTTGTTTATTTTGCTCTGGAATATTCCTTCAGTCGAAGAGGGGAAATGCACGGGATGCAATTCACCTTGAACCTCCATTATATTGGATTTCTCTACTGGCTGATCAAGCATGCAAAAAGGACATTTCCTTAGCACTAAAATAAAAACAATAATGATGATTAAAAAAACATGTTTGCTATTTGTGCTGGTATAACATTACGTGTTGAAGGCAGTATATTTTTACAAGGCAAAACACTATGGTTGTAGTAGTGTGAATTTGTATACAAAATCATTACACATAGGGCAATTGATAAAGCTTATGAGCTGCGAAACAAAAGTAATGGCTCCTGAAGCCTGTCAAACGCTGCCTGGGATTACTGACGCTTATTTGACTTCAAAGACCTGAGGTCCGCAGTCAAGGTCAAACAGAAAAGGAATACACATGGGTTTAATTCTACACACCCCTTGACAGATGCAGATGGGTACTTATGAGACATGAGGCATTTCACTGACTGATAGGGCTGCAGGAAATAAGAATGTTGGAGGCATCGCACACTGATTAACCAATGAGATTCTCAACCAGTCGAGTGAACTAGGAGCACAGCACTACAGGCAACATTTCAAGTGAGAGAGACAGAGAGAGGCACAATCAAAACACCGAGAGGACCACAACCATAAACACTGAACTAAAGACACAAACCAAATCGCAATTAAAACAGCACAAATGGACAATTAGCATCTCTGCTTTCTCGGCAGAGGAGATTTACCCAGCTCTACTTTCACTTTTAGTGACGGTGAAAAATTATGAAAGAAGGCAGAGAGCGAGCGAAAACAGAGGGTAGAAGGGCAGTGTGTTTGACAGATGGATATTGCAGTGTCTCATCAATGCCAAAGAGAGATGAGAACCTGTACCACCAGTCTGACAGTGAAGGCTGGCTGGTGTCCAGCAAAAGATGGACCGCCGGACAGCAGACACATGCCGTTACATTCCACTTACTTTGAGGGAGCACACAGGATGAAGAGCTGGAAACTGCTGCAACTGATCACTTTACAGCACTCTTTGGACAGACTGTATAGAAGTGAATGTTAAAAAAAACTGCAATGCAATGAGGTGAACTATTGTACCCTGTAGTGTCACCTGCTGTTGGGTATCATTTTTGGTGACTTCATAAAAGAGACATCACTAAAGTAAACATACTTTTAGTCTGGCAAATGCTTGCTATTGAAATCACACAAAATGGAAGCTGATTTCATGTCTAAACATGTGTTTTTAAGCTCGACTGTTCTCTTGTTAAGTGTCAAGTGTGTGCTTGCTTTGCATGCATGAATACATCTGCAACAGTTAGGCTGCACAGCTGCTGCACTATGAGGGTATTATGGAAAATACATCAAAAGCAACCCCTCTGAGCATAATGCATCTTTTTACATTATACATTTTTTCAATTTACAACTGATTTGTAAGACAAAAAAAATCAAAGCACAAAAAGGACATCAAAACTGTAAAATTGAAAAGAACTTTCATGTTTACCTTGTGTTGTACTAGCTGTGGCATCTTTAATAAAGAAGACGGCTTTCCGTGAATGATCTGTTTAACCAAAGACAGGAGAGAGGGAGAAAAAAAGGATAATTAATTACTTTTGTGAGCTATTGCACGGGAGAGACAATAAACCTGCCTGGTCGCCATGGATATGACATATTTGCTCTGAAAACAACACAATAATTAGCAAAGGAGAAAGATCCGGCGAGAATATGAGAACTCCGGGTTTAAAGTGCCAGTGATCTATTCCTGTCCTCATCTTCATCCCTAAGAATGATAACAAACACACTGGCAAGCAGGCAGCATAAACATTTATAAATGCACAAGAGAACAAACAGTGACCCTTTACAAAAGCATGTTATATTAAATCTCACATCATAGTGGTGTTTTGCTGAGATCACGACTACCCAAACAGGCAGACTATGTGCAATGTTTTCAAACAGACTGTTTGTTCTACAGTAGGTGGAAGTCAGAAAACCTGCCTTACAACCACTGAGAGCAGGAACTGCAGAAAAATCATATTTACCAAACAAATAGTGTGTCTGTGTTGTGTTAGAGAGATGTATAATCTGCCAACAGCTGACCCAACATTTTAGACAATTGTCATGGTTTTCCAAACCGTTTAATAATGTTACATGTATGAAGGTGTTTATGCACAATATCCTGTTGAAACTCAAACTAATAAGTACATCATTTTTGAGTGCTATCTAGCACAATTAACCTAGTACACATGCAAAGTCTTTTATAAAAGTCGTTTACAAACAATCTTCAAAAGCAGAACTTCCGCATTTCAGGCTATGAATATTGATTGCATTTATAGTAGTTCCTCTATTTACGGTAAATGATACTGTGTGACGGCTACTACCTGTTTAGGGGCAGCCAAGGAAGTTTCACTAAGTTTTTCTCGACAAAAACTGGGACTTTCAGTGCTGAAGTCGCAGCTAAAAGTCGCTCATTTGTGTCGTTTTTGCAGTTTAGGGGAAGTGTCGGCGGGCATTATGTATGTTTGAGCTGATTAATAACTAATAAATTACCTCATATCAGTCCTGTTTTCACGTTGTCTCTTATGTTTTATATTTCGTGAATGGGAGCATTTCAGCTCGCCTAGACTGAGCAAAAAGTACGGGGTGAGGAGAAAAGTTGCACCTTTCTGCCTCAACTTTGCAACGGGGCTGGCGTTTGGTCGCCTGCAATTTTTATCCGGTCTTTGACGGCTTTGAATGTGACCGTAGAGTGAATTATCAAAGTTTTAGGAAAAGGCTGGTGCTCTCGCCGGCATTTTCAAAAGGTACAGTAGGTTCACTAGCAGACTGTATGAGTCGCTCCAGACCTGCTTCTGCTGTCGGCGCTGCTGCGGTCGCTGCATCGAGGCTGGGAGTCGCAGAGTGTTTATCCCCACATCAACTCTCTATCCTTCAGTGTCATTCCTTAACAATTTAAAACTGCTTAATAATGCTCGTTTTCATTGTCAGCGCTGCAGCGAGGAACACTTTGGTGTCGCTCTCTGTCGAGAATGACATGTTTGGAAATGAAATGAGCGTGTTGCCCGCAGTAGTTGAGAGGAAAAGGAAAACTCTTACCTGTGGTACTTCGCTGTCTTTCGGTGACTTCCAACTAAAGGGACGTGTGTGTTTTTGGTGGATAGCGTGAGAGCTTTCATTGTTAAAGTTGCCTCATTATTTTTAGTTTTTCGGGTTTTATTGTAGCATTTTCTAATTTCTTACAGGGCGAGTCGCCCGGAAGATCTGCCCTGGAGACCGGCTCCAAGTGGGAAGAGGAGTCCTTAATTGAATTTCTCGGTTAGCAGGTGTTGCTCGAAAAACCTGGACTGGAATTTAATGGAGATCTCTCTCACAGCTGAAAGCTCTTCAGTTTGTACTTTTACTATTTTATTACAGAAACAGTATTCTATGTGTCTTCAATTAATAAAGTCAATCAAAGCCATAGGCTATTTTGCCATAGTAGCCTACACCTAAAGAGCATTCCCACTCAAAACACCCATTTACTGTTGTTGTTTGTCCAAGTATTATGGTGGTGACAGGTTGGGTCACTTGTCTGCCAGCAAAAATTACACATAACTGCATTAACTGTTTTTTTTCATCACTATGGGACAGACCCGCAGGTATGCCTCCCGCAAGTTGTTAGCTAACGTCTGCCTTAGTTAACGTAAGCTTACAGTAAATTACTTACACTAAACGTTAGCAGTGGGCATCCAAATTGACACGTCTTGTTGACCACCTGTTTTATAGAACTTAACTTAAGGCTATTATTTCCAGACGTTTTGCTCTGTTTTGATGTTCTATTAGGAGGAGGGAAAGCTTTATCTCTGCCTGGCTAAATGTTCACTTTCTTCACCACACTCACTTTTTTTTCTCCATTTCTCTGTAGCCACGCATTTCGTGTCCGCGAGCGAAGTCACGCTCCTTTCGCATCCCGCCTCCGTTCCTCAGCGTGACCTGCATTTCTATCGTCATCATCATCTCTCTTTCAGAAAAGCTTGTCACACGGTTTTCCTGTTCACGTTCTCAGCTACATCTGTATCTGCTACTATAAGGATTCCAAAGTAAGAACACCATGTCGTTTTAATCAAGTTAAACGTCCTACCCGCTGTCATGGCCTCTTGGGAGTTCTAGTGTTGCATGTGAAAGAAGTAGTTTTAAAATATTTGTTCAAATGATGTGGTACTCAAATTTTACTGGCCCATAGTAAAATACATTAGTACTCCATGCTTAGAAAAGTCAGAGAAACCAGCTTTTTAGAGAAGCCGATGAAAATGATAACCTGTTGAGTTAACCTACACAAGCTACTGGGGAAGTGGTTTGCTAGGGAATGGGGCATGATTTGTTTTTTGCTTTGTTGGTCTGGATAACAAAAGAACTCCCTTTTTTAACACGTATAAACCTGGAGCAAGATCTAGACTTAAGCTGATGATACACGGAACAACTTTTAGATATTTTTGGGCAATTTTGCTGTCAATGGTCCAGTAACATTGCTCAAAAAATTGCCCTTGTATCATCAGCTTTAGGGTGGGTGGCCAACTGCCTCCACCAATTGGGTGGAAATGCAAATTCCAATCAATAAAAAATAATAGTAATAATAATGATAACATTATTAATAATATGACTAATAATAATAATTGTAGCAGCAGGTATCAAGCAGGAACACGGGGGCTCTAGGTGGCTTGCAATCATAGATCCAAACTCGTTTTAGGAGGCAAAAATGCCTGCAGACAGAAGGAGAGAGGAGAGTATCAAGAAAGCACAAAACTAACATAAAAGAGCAAAAGTTGAGTTAATAACATGCATTCATTGGACAAGAATGCATACAGATGGAAAGGGAGAGGAGGCGAGAGAAGGTTAGTGCATCATGGAAGTCCTGGCAGTCTAGGCTTATAGCAGCATAACTAAGGAATGGTTCAGGACTCACCTGAGCTAGCCCCAAGGTTTGTTTAAGAGGAAAGTCTTAAGGCTACCCTTAAATGTGGAGATGATGCCTGGCTCCCAAACCAAAACTGGGACCTGATTCCACAGCAGATATGATGAAGGCTCAGGCTCCCATTCTACTTGTGGGAACCACAAGTAACCCTGCATTCTTGGATCACTGTGTTCTAGTAATAACATATCCATGTTCTACTAAGGTAATAGCTATTGAAGATGTGATGCTACTTGACCATTAAGGACTTTGTAGGTCAGGTGATGGTTTTTAAATACAAGTTTGTCATCCAGATTTTTATGTCCTTATCACATGTTTGAAATTTAGCTAACGGCCTTGATCAATAGATAAATTGAGTATCATCATAGACATATTTAGTTATAAAAAAATACATAAAAAATTTAAGATGGCTGCCAACTCTGCCCGCTCTCTCGTTCTTTTTATCTCTTCAGTTTTGACTCATAATGTTGCTTTTCTTTTTGCACATATTTAGTTGGTACAATAAAACTCTTTGTTACTAGCAGGAGCCAACTTGTAACTATATATATATATATATATATATATATATATATATATGATAGCAACAACTTGCCCATTTACACGCTCAGCAGACACAGAACAACATTAGCATTGCATTCATTTAAAGTTGTGTTTCTGGACATCTGGATGAACCCAGTATCTCTCCTTTTAGCTTTGTTTTGGTCTCCACTAACTCCTGAGGGAGATCGCTGAAAATTTAGTGGCTAAACTTTTTAGCTGAAAACAGCTGCTTGCTGTGGCTGAAAATAAGGACAGTGTGAGTGGTGAGACTGAATCTAAACAGTTAAGTTGAGTCGCTAAAACAATGAACTGAAACGCACTAAAATGCTGCAAACTGAGGGGAGCTGCAATGACCCACAGTGATAAATCTCTGTGGGTTCTTAACCTTGAGCAACCACTTTCACAATAATCATTTAGTAATAGTGAAACTTTATTTATAGAGCACTTCACAAAGGCTGAAAGTGAAACACGCAAGTCGTAAAACCATCAGGTTTTAAAAGTAAACAGATAAAAACAAGAAAAACTTTTATTAAGGAAATAAAATGCTGTTGAAAGGAAATCAGTCATAGTCATTTGTTAGTATAATAGCATAATTGATATTTATGCATTGTTTCAAACTTTGAATTTTCTATTCTCTATTCTTTAATCTAATAGTTCTTTAATAATTTCACAAGGATTGCACTTCTATATGTGTGTGGTTTAAATTTTAAATCTACCAGGATGTACAGTGTTCTCCAAGTGAGTCCATTTAAAGTTTACCTTCCTATTGACAGGACACTAATGTCACCTCCTCTCTTTGTTTTCCTTCTCTCTCACCTTTCGTACCACCTACCATACATCAATAATTTACTGTAAAATATTCTGAGCATGAGACTCCTTGACGATATTCCAGGAGCAAAGCCCATAGGAATAGTGGGGCTGTGATAATGTATTTTAAACTTGAACTTTCCTTATCTAAATTCTGCAGTCTTGTGAACTATTGACAAACAGATTATTGCCAATTAGCAGTTTTGTGATGTGTCCTGTTGTACATAATAAAGAATTGCAAGGATCGATAGCAAAGTCAACTAACAAGGTAGATAGTGCTTTAATCTCTACCTTCCCTATATGGTTTTGGTTTCAAGGATTATGACCTTCTGCTCGGTATACAGCCAATACATTTAGATATTTGTTAATTGATCTGTCATATTATAATCACATCACCATGGTGATGTCAAAATGGTGAATTTACAGAAATTCAAGGTTAGGCTGAAACATGTCACACAAGAACTTTACCACATGCTCTTTTAAGGAAATTAAAGTTGTCAATGGCATTTTGACTTTTCTCATGAATGGATAGCCTTTAACATCTGCCACTATTGAATTTGATAAATTCATCTTTACAAAATCTGTTTAATAAATATTGAAGGGCTTATTCACAGTTCAGACATCATAGACATTTATAAATGCATCTGTGGCTGTTTGTCATTATATAGTGTACGGATTTAATGCTGATGACGGCTTACAGCCAATGTCTTCCACCAATTTTTTTACCATTTGTAAACATCAACATGATGACTCACGCAAAAATATTAATGCTCTGTATATATTTAAGAATGTCAGTGGTAAATTTAAAAAAAGACTCCTTATGAACCATAAATCTATGTGTCCTTGTATATATTTTATGCCCAGTACCCTGGAATGTGTTATATGTACTATATTCTTAGGCAAACACCCCACGGTCACTGCAGAGGTCCAAGCATCCCATCCATCAGTGGGTTCCTCCTGATGTTGCAATACTGTGATACAGAATAATAAAGAAGTAAGAAAGACCAGAAAATCAATAGATTATTCTGCAGATCACTTGATTCAGTAATGATCCAGTCCATTTATCGCCAGCCGTTGATTCATAAGGCCTGCTCTCAAGGGCGTACCCACCCCACCTCTGCCCTGCTGACTCCTTTGCCATTGGTACTACTAATTATAAAACATTAAAAGCTAATCACATGGCAGTCCAAGGTTAGAAAAGACATACAGTTTGGTTAAACTTAAGGGCTTATTTCATCCTGAGAGAAAGCTATATACAGTATTAGGTTTGATTCACTGATAAAGTCTATTTATACAGAAGTCTGTAAGAACATTAGGCGTATTCATATCAAAAGGATGTAATAGAAATACTCTTGATAAATAATAATAGGGAAAGTGAATACTCTTGATACAGAGTATAGCCGCGCATGGCAATATTAGTTAGCTCTGTTGCTT
>JAPMOB010230775.1:4379-22399 GCA_029875015.1 Lepomis gibbosus
GCTATGCTCACTGTGAAATTTCTTCAGGCTTAGATACAGACATTTCAAAAACACACAGAAGTGTCCCCCGGATTTGTGAAAAAGAAAAAACACACACAGACACATGCGCACCTGTGCAACCACAGATCTTGTTGGCAGTTTGGAGAAAAAGGGATGGAAGCCTGGAGGAAGGGCAGGTGTCCACAGATGGAGCTCTCTCTGTGTCTCTCTCCCTCGCACTCTCTCTCCTTCTCTGCCACAGATGGACCCAATCACACCTATTTCTCTCTCACATGCCCTATAGCTACACAGTCAGTATGAGTGTGTGCGCGCATCTGACTTGTTTATTGTCACATGAAATGGGTGTCTTCTGAATGAGTCTCTAAATATGCATACATCTAGCGTGGTTTTAGCCTACAGCAGAGCACATGTGGTGTTTACTGTGTGAAGCCCTGTCTACTATAATGTGAAAATACTAGATTTCTTTCGATATATCAGTCAGTTTAAGCCGAAGTGGACAAGTAAATGTGTGTGTTCAGGATATCGTACACGTTCCCTTAAACACACACCAGTGTTTGAGGGTTTATCATGAAAATGAATCCTAAGACTCAAAAGTGTCTGCTGGCTCAGGATAACATTTCCTTTCATATTTGCATGTTTGGTGACAGCTGAATACGTGTGAGGTGGCCTGCAGAGGGTCTGTCTGTCTCAGATGGCAGGGGGTGGCGTTAGCCAATGGGACCACCCGCTCTGTAAAGCAGGAAGTGAACCACCGATCTGTCATCTGTCTTCATAAACCTACCAGTCAGGACCCTCCTAATTAGTCACCATGGAAACCATGGCTAATTCCCTGGTCTGCCATGCCAATCACGTCCTGTCTGTGGCAGCAATCAGAAAGGCACATTTATCCACCGCTGGGCCGGATTCGCGTAACAGATGTGTGCGTGTGTGTTTGTTGGTGGGTGTCTTTGTGTATGTGTGTGTGAGCGAGTGTGTGTTTGCGTGTGGGCGGTTCAGGGAGCTTGTGTGTGAGAGCTTGTGAAAGGCCTGTATTTCTTCAGACAATGTTGCCTTTATGTTGAAGGAGAAAAAAAACAACATATTACGCCTGTCTAACTTGTAAATTCATAATGTTTGTTCAGATAGGAGGCAGATGTGTCGGAGCTGCTGAGAGGGGTGTGTGCCATGTTGTGATTGTCTGTGGGAACTGTTTGATTAGCTTGACGAGTGCTAGCAATCCCCTCACACCCACGAAGCAATCAAACAACTATTATATGACACCCACAAAAGCACAAACACACACGTAGAAACAATGCGCAGAGATATATGGCAGACACACTTATCCTTTTCCCTGAGGTCAAACTGTTCTGTCAAACAATACGACCACACAAAATGAAAACCCTGCTAGAACCTGCACATTCACAACAAATCAGATCTTTTTGATTTTTAAATTCAATCCACATCACATGTAAATATCTAATCAATTACTCAGCATTGCATTTGAAAGGCAAATATCTAGAAAAAACCTTGTAAATATCGAGGAACACACACATGAATAAATTATGGATTGAAGTGGAACAGGGGCAACCTGCGTCCCGTCCTTTTTCTTGCCATCAGCTTACCTGTCAGTCACTGTAATTACCATCAACTGGAATGTGCTCACCAGAAAGATGGGGGCCGACACACAAGGGCACACTTAGATACGCACCAACTTCAAATCAATGACCAACAAGCGCGCGCGCACAGAATCGCATATGAACGGCACATACTGGCATTTGCGGATGCCAATCAGAACTTCAAGCGCACATCAAAGCCAAGTTCTATTCAGATGTATGCCGTTTGATCACCACCGCCGCCTCCACGGATTACACACATTCTCACACACACACACACACACACACACACACACACACACACACACTCCATCATATGGGCATATAACCTACATTACAACAAGGCGTTAAAAGCAAAGATGTATAGGTTAAAAATTTTTTCTGTTCTTCTGCATGGGCGCGTGTGTGTATCCACAGCAGAAGAAACATGGTGATTGGCTATAGCCAAGTTGCAGACATGCTCTGTTGTTCCTGTGCACTGAAAATACGGCACAATTCCATCTTACTGCTGTGGTGACAAAGAAGTATCACAGGGTCTTACCTGTCTCATGAGAGAGGGTCTTGGATCTTCCTGTGTTGCCCGAGTGATGCATCGCTCCGTATTTGTCTCTCTCTCTGATTAACCCTCTACCCTTATCCCTTCTCCTCCACACTCCACTCCTCTCCGCTCCCTTAAGAGTCCTCTTTTTTTGATTCTCAATCTTTTGCGCCCTGCTTTCTGCCTTTTGACAAAGTCGTCGCTGCCTGTCGTCGCTCCCTCGCTGTTGTTCTTCTTCACTCTTGTGTCCCTGTCTTCTCCTCTCTCCGTCAGTTTGCAGTGAGCTTTCTGGAGCACAGTCCGCAAGCTGAGTGCCGGAGCACCACGCAGGAGGAGAGAGAGAGATAGAGCAGGAGCCCGAGAGACATGCACACCACACTCATGCAGTGTGGGTCGACACACTTGCACACGTGTAGCTGTTGCACTGCAGAGACGGACCCCACACACCAAAACACCACAGGGGGGTGGGGGGTGATGAGCGCAATGCCCTGCACTGCTTTTCCCCTTGTTTTCCAGGAGATTGCAGGTCTTACTGTCTCCCTCCTATTTCTAGTCCTCAGTCCTTTTTTTTGCTCAATCCGTCACAGATCAAGGCCAGCTCAGGCATAGGGGAACGGATGGATGAGGAGACACTGAGTGTGAAAAAGAGAGTGCCTTTCAGCCAGTGGCAGGCAGAGCAGAAGAGAAGCAGAGATGTGGCTGCGGCTCCATCCTCCATCTGCCCACAGCTGAGACTGAGAGCAGACTCAACACACACACACGCGCGCTCTCTCTCTCTCCCCTCCGCTCTCTCTCCCAGCAGTGCCGCACCACTGAGATAGAGGGGGAGGAAGGATGACGGCGGGAGCTAACGAATGAGCCATAGGGAGAGAGAGAAAAGGGGTAGGGGTGAGACAGTGAAAGAGGGAGAGCGTAGTGGTTGACAGAAGGAGGAGGACGTGGCAACGAGGGCGGGAGAAAGCAATGGAGCCCCCGAGCGCTAGAGAGTGGAGGAGCGACAGAATCATGGGAATGTGACAAAGCGTACACATCAAAGGGGAAGGGGAAAAAGAGAGGAGAAAGGGTAAAAATTAGATATAGGAGACACAAGGGAATGGGTGGCCAGGAGGAGAGGAGGCGAGGGGGAAAGGTGGCAGGAGAGAAAAAACGGAGGATGAGGTTAAAAAGAGAAAAGACAAGGCGGTGAAGCAGAGACGCGGAGCGGGAGGGAGGGAGGGAGGAAGGGCAGAGGACACTGCGGCGATGAAGCCAGTAATATGTCAGATCTCACATGGGCGCGCTCACATCCACATAATGACCCTAAACAGGAAAAGAACAATGTCAAACAATGCAGGAGGACGGCAGCCACAGAATCAGCCTCTTTGACAAAACTCTTGCCTTGAAAACCAAACATCAACCTCACATACCATAAAATGAAGGCAAAGTCGTTTTCATTTTGATAGAAAAAAAAAGAATGAATTTGTCCTCTGACACAAAGACAGGGATAAAATGGGGATGTCAAACACCAAACTAGCTCAGTTAAGCCACTAAAATATGAAGGTGGGTTTCTTTTCTTTGTCCCCTCATGGACTACAACCACCAGCTCAGGTGGCAGGTTACCAGGTGAGTGAAGGTGCTCACAGTGCCCAGCAGAGGGCAGACATCTTGTCACATATCAACCAACAGGCTGAGGTCATCTCTAGCTCATCAACATAGTGGAAAATTAACATAATCCTACATTACTGAACACATTGATCAACATTCAGTATGCATTTGACACACCATTTAAGTCACTTATTAGACATTATGCGTTTACACAGCCCTGTATCCCCAAAGCTGCTCATCATTTAGTGCACATTTACATTTAGATAATTCAACATGACTAACAATGATGACATTTAAGCTAGTTGTTGGTAAGACTGACTGAGAAAAGAAACCATACATACTCACAGGCATTGAACTGTGGCAAAAAAGCTTCTGTTCAGGGGAAAGGCTATAAGCTGACACAAAGCAGTTGTGTGTAGTGTGGTTTGTACAGTAGTGAAGAGGGAGGAGGAGATGAGCGGTAAAGGCCAACCCCTGAGCCAACACTCCAGAGGGCCGCTGTCAGCCTAATTTTGTACCTCTCCATGTGACATTCTCAGACGCCATCTATCATCCTCAACGAGTCACGGATGCACATTACGCATCATGGCACCCCAGCGTGCACATACGCAGCTGGTATGTGTGGGCATGTACACACATGGTCACACATATGTATGCGCCGGCAGGTACGCTCCCTCGGTACACACACTTTCATACACAGGTGTCGATGCTCGATTTACAGCCGGGGTGGGGATGGGTGGGGTTGTTGAGGCCTTCGTCGTAATAAAGTTGAGTGTGCGGCCCAGGTAGAATCAGCGGGAGCTCGGGAGGAGACGCTGGATTTCAAGATGAGGTTCACGTCAATTTGTCATGATAAAAAAACCCATCTGAGACAGAAACAAATTGCTTTCTTGACAACACCTTGTAATACTCCATCATGCACACGTACACACACACACTGGCATGAGCCCCTGCGCATATACACCTACATACAAGCACATGTGAATGCAAAGTGATACATTTTCTCATGCAGGTTATTTATCAATGCCATTCACGTCGTTATACCTGCCATACCTGTATAACCATATATATAAGGTGTTTGTGCGCTACACAGAAGCTCCCACTTGGCGTGATTCACTGGAGAGTCCATAAAATCCTTGTATGAGACATTATAGAAAGGATGTAAAGAGAAGCAGAAGAAGAAATGTGTGTTAAATGAACAAAAAAGAGAGCATATGGAAAGGTCATACGTCTAAGGTGAGCAAGGATTGTATGACAGTATGAGAAGTAAAACCTCTGCTCATTCGGCCTATTATGCAGATTTTGTAATCTCCCTTTTTCTTTTCTCACTATTACACTCTTAGGTTAATGTAGGATTCTTTAAAACTAAAACTTCAACTCAACAGCTTGAATTGCAAGCTGTCAGGTTATACACTCGAGCATGTTATTTGGTACTTTTTGTTTCAAAATTTTAGCGTGTCTTCGCCTCACATTACCTTTCTTCCCTCAGTGGCAGTTTTTGTTCTTTTTCCCCCTAGCTTTGTCTTTTCCCATCCACCTACCTCCTCCTGTTTCTCCTCCCTCTACCTGCCTCCTGAACTGAAACACCAAGGGAGACTGGGTGAAGGGGGGAGAGAGAGAGTGCGAAGAGAGGGAGGTGGGGGAATAGATGGAGAGAGAAGGTGTGCTATAGGGTGTCCCCACGGGTTGAACATGGTCATTTGTCATGAGGCTGAAAGCTTAAGAAAAGACTAGTTAACCTTTACAGCTGATCCCTGTGAGACGCAGGAAAAAAACAGCCCAGCAAAACACCTCCAGAAGAAGGCTTACAGTATGCGCACACGCATGCACACAGACATGCATGGATGGCCCTTGCAGTAGGCTTCAGAATCAAGAATCAATAGCAGAAACCCTTCTATGAGACGCAATAGGAGGTTACCAATTTTCACCACTCTGCCGCCCCAGCTCTGGCTCTATTCCCTCAGCGAAAAGCCTTGTTGTCTCCATGGTCCCTTTCCTTCCTCCTCTGTCACCCCATCCTTGTCATGCCCACACCCTGCCAGAGTAATTAATCACCTTGTGCTAATGAGCTATTAACTAATGACAGACTGACATGCCTCTGCCTGTGTGCGCATGTCTGAGTGTGTATCTGGCGAGCATGTGCGAGCGTCACCAGAGCCACCCTCGGCACACTAATGTGATTAATAAGGTTAAGCTCTTATTAGTAAGGGAGCACAGAGTACACACACACACAGACACACACACACATACGTGTACACACAGAGGACATCATACGGGTGCACAAATACAAAATATTATAATTTCTTTGACCCACATGGCAAAGAATGACTGGTGTCGGCCGGTTGTAAGTCTGAGTATAAATCAAACTAGGGCACAGTAACCCCCCACTTCAAATGCTTTATACCTTTCACCATATATTCTCATTACCTAGAGGCTGACTCTTTTATACACTAATCACATCTCAGGGCTGGAGAGGGACATGCGTATCACCACAACCAAGCTGCAAACATGAACCTCCGAGCCCCTTTTTGCCTACATTTTTACACTCATTCAGAAGACCTCCCCCTCACCTTCAAGACTGGTTTCAGCACCATGGACAGCTATACAAAGGAGCCGCTTTATGAACAAATTTGAAGTGTCCTTACAACAATGTCCTTGTTTTGGTGCACAGCGTGATACTCTCCTTCTTTTGTAATAACACTCACATCCTAATAGACTGTGTACCAAACAAAACAAAAGCAAAAGAAACAAAACAGAGCAAAAGAGAGGCACTATATCAAACTGTAACACAAATTAGAAAGTGTTGCTTGAGACAGGTAGTTATAGTAGAAGTCTGTACCTGGAGTCTGTTTAATCGGATGTATTGGACTTTAAAGCCTCTGCTTTCCAATTCCAAGAGAAATGTAGTTACAGCAAGATCATTTGATACTCAAGAGAATCGTTGCACTACATAATAGAGAGTCTAACCTAGCTGCATGTGTGCGCATACGTGTAGGTGCATGTGCCAGCGCATGTGCTCTACTGTATGTGTTTCTGTGTGTCTCTGACCTAACAGTGTGTCTCTCTGGAGAAGTTTTGGCGCATACCGAGACTCATTTGCATTCTCGCGGCTCTCTCATTTTTTCTGTGGCTTTAGAAGTGAGCAGCTGCTTAATGGTCATAGCTCTTCAGAGACAGGACATTGGGAAGCGCAGAGGGGGTTATCCTGGGTTTCTGCACTGCCAAACACACACATGCACACGCACACACACACACACACACACACACACAGACACACACCCACACACAAACACACAGGCGTAGGCCCACACATACACGCTGAGGCACACGCCAGGTAAAGCCTGGTTCAGCTATGGTTCTGAGAGCGAGATGTGATCATTTAGCAGATGTTTTGCTTCCCAAAAGTGACTTTGGAGGCTTTTCACACTGTTGGATTTAACTACAATGGAAAACACATGCATTATACTGTAGCTGATGACAACTACAGAGCAAAAACCTTTGGTCAGTATGGCAAAAACAATACTGGTGTTTTTTGAGATAGAATTTGTGCCGATATACAGTATGTTACGAATAGACTACATATTGGTGTATCTACAAATTCCAAGCAGTTGATTGTAGCTCCATTTACCGCGACTAAAATCACTGAAATCTGAGTTTTGAGAGGAAAGACAGATGGAGGAATGGAAGGAGCAGTGGAAGTTAATTGTAAAACTTGATTTTAAAAGCAAAAAAAGGGGGATAGAGACTGGATTTTTGGGGCGTAGGAAGGTTGAGTGCTTCCTCAAATTTTTGTGGAGCTCACAGATTTAAATAAGCTATTTGATCCCTGCACCACAGATGCACCGACACACATCCAAGCACAACCATATCAAATAGCCTTCATCTCCACGCTCATTTGACTGTTTGACTTGAGCGCACAGACACACACAGATGGGTTGTGTTTCATGAGATGCCAAAAGACGGGATTTGGTGAAATAAAAGAGAAGTGAGAGAAGGTTATCGCCTCGCAGCGGAAAGTGTGGAGCAGCCGTCCTGATTCCACAGTTTCTCCTCAGCGGGGAACCTCACGTCTTGACCTTTACAATAACCGAGATTATTCAAATGTCCTTTCTGAAAAAAGCGCATTGTCAGGAGCAAGTCAGAACAGCGCACCCACACACGTGCGCACAAAAAGCAACCGATGGATTGATCGACAGGTTTGGTGACCCACACATCATAGCTGTTTGGTAACCAGAGCTATAAATAAACATAAAAATAAAATCTGAAAATATATTTGATCTAATATTAACAAATACTGAAAACAAACAAAAATAATTAAATAAATTTGACTGTTTTGACTTAACTAGGATAAAAACAGTAATATGTTGTGGAAGTACAAATTGTCAAAGTACCAAGACATTAGCGTCTGGTTTAAAAGGAATACATCCTGGCAAATTTTTTTATTTTTATGAGGAATGTCAAACTCTGAGCTTAATACTTGAATTACTTTTTCCTATTTTATAAGAATTGCTTATAAACTTTAATTCAAATGGCTGATATGTTTGAGAAGTTCTCTTCAGGGTCTCAGAGACTCCAGCTGTAATACATGGTAAAATATAAAGAGCTTTTTCAATTGTCTATATCTAGGATTAGGGTTGATAGTATGTTTTATACAACAAATTTAAAATAACTTTTGGAGTTCTGTTATTAGAGTTTTATAACAGTTTATTATATGTCTAACAGGGAGTTAGACCGAACCATCAATACTGTCAAACATCAAACATCCAGTAACATTCTGTTGTCTGTGAAGGACATGTTGGCAAAGAAAAGGAAAGTATGTTTGTTCATATATGTAGCCTGTATAACATATGGAACTAGAAATATATCCTATAACAATAATGACAATGTCTTAAATTATTATTATTTACATATTTTTCACATTTGTGTCCATTCCAGGTTTGTGACCGGAAGGGTTCCCACTTTTTCCATGTGTTGGCTTTTAATGTGAAAATTCTGTTCAACGTTGTCAAAAACAAATTCATCAACATTTCAAAGGCAGTGTCGATATGAGGACAGTCTGCTGCAAACTGTGATGGTATCATCTGTAAACTTGAAGACCTTCCAATCAGGTAGCTACGTCCAGAAACTGTGTGTGGTTGCGACTCACTGGGACTCGTTAAAGCTTTGTCCACCAACGTTTCAAAACTAAACTTTATCGATAAAGGTCTATCTTCCTTCTTCTACTTTCCACATCTCAAGGAAAATGTTGGTACCTGCAGCTTCTTTTCTAACTCGACATTGATGCTGTCAAGCAGCATTTCCTCTCATGGAGTGGAAATCCTGCCAATTTCATTTTGATTGGCATGCAGGTGGAGCTCCCACAACTTGGGAGTAGCTGTTGAAAGGCTCAAAAACAAAGTGCCTTAAACTCCTGACCACAGTCAAGCTGTTGTGTGTGACACAACATTAATTTTGCAGCTCTAACTATTGTTACAAATCGTTGGCCATAAATTCTTGTTTTGTGATAAATATCACCCTTCTGTTTTCCTCGAGTGTAAAACTTTCCTCATGGGCTCAGACAGCGTGGTCCCTTTTGCTGATGGTAAACATGCAATGGTTTTCACAACATAACAAACAATGAGTGTAGTCAGACAGGGCCAATCGAGACATACACAAATGTAAATGCCCCTAATAAAAGAGAAAAGAAAAACACAAACACAAAAGACACTAGCTCGCCAAATCACAGACGCTCACATATCTGGATGATGATGAGGAGCCGACATGGTTTGGAAGAGCCAGATAGGAGAAGCGGGGGACAGGACAGCTCTAACATAGAGACAAATGACCTCCCAACATCACAGACATGGTGGGCCTGAGAACTGGGTAAATAAAAGCCTGGATACATAGAATAGAGAAGGCTAAAGACACAAAAGCAGAAGGGGGAGAACCAGATCAAACACAAGGATTGATGGGCTTGTAATTTTCTCTTTTCTGCCTGATAAAGATGATGAATCCCTCTATGGGGAATTTAATCAGACTCCAACAAAGAGCATACACACAAGCAGTGCTGCAACAAACCTGTCATGGATAAGTAAACAGCACAGTACAAACAAATACAAAGCTTGTGTGTATCCCCGTGTGACACCAAAGTACACACATACATTCTTAAATTCTGAGCTCAAGGAAAAGTTTGTGTCCATCGCTAAACAAACATAATACTTATTTTACTCATTTCGTCTCTATATTTCAGGGATAAAACAGGAAATTATGCACAAGCACACACACACATGCACGCACGCACGCACGCACGCACGCACGCACGCACGCACGCACGCACACACAGTAATTAGCTAAGAACCTTTAAGAAAGAATACATGTATTTTCCAGGAAGCAAAAGATTGATTTCCAGCTGGAAAGTGTGTGTGTGTGTGTGTGTGTGTGAGTGTCCTCTGCTGGCTCTTCTCACTGGGCACTCTTTACCAGACTGAATGGATTACAATGCCTATGCCACACAGATCAATACACACAAGCTATGGCCAAATTAATTGCTTGTGACAACGCACGGGAGACCACGAAACTTGTGAGAGGAGGATCAGCCATGAAGGGAGGAGCACTGTAAATGTCGTGTGTGTGCGTGCTTGTGTGAGAGAGAGAGCTCATTGTCTGAGTGAACTGTGCATGCTTCAAACAGTCATTGTTAGTCAATAAGCAATTTCTATGTGTGAGACTTGCAGAACGTACAGCCTATTAATTCATTTGCAGTTTCTAAATACAAAAAAAGAAATCTAGTAGAGAGGTACATCGTGTGCACCAGAGAGGTAAAGAAAAGAGGAGGAGAGGAGGAAAAGGGGAAAACAAGTGGGTTTGGGGGTTTATGTCATTATGATGGATAGATCGAGAGAATAGGAGCTCCCAGAAGGAGAAGTGTAAAAATAGGACAGCACCTCTCCCTTGACACCTCTCCACCCTGCCCATTTATCCAATCACGAGCCTCCTCTCCCTCTCGTTCCCTCCTCCCGCGCTCTCCTTTCACCTATGCTCTTCCTCTCTCCTTCTTGGTGCTGTTGTTCTCCGCTGTTTTCTAAAAAATCATCTCCCAGCATCCTTCCTCCCTCCTCTTCCTCCTCTGTGTCCATTTACTCATCCGCCTACACCTACACCCAACACAGACAAAAGACAAAAACCTCTCCATCCCACTGGGTTTCCTCTTCATCACACTCCAGCTGTAGAGGCTTTAACATTTTTCACTGCGCCGATCCCAGATGACACACTTATACAGTAAACTTTGACTTTTTATAGAAAAGCTATATTTTCACCCAGGGATTGCTTACAGAGCCTCATGTCCTTTTATCTCAGCTGCCTCGCCCTGCTTTGCATTCATGCTGCTACACAGATTCAACACATTCAAACTAGTGGTCTATGAGGGATACTAATGGAAGCCATTCAGAGCACCACTTATTGTCCTGTGTGTCTCCAATGCTCAACAAGCCAAACAGCACTGAGACCACTAAAACGGGAATAGAAACAGTCCTCCACCACTTTGCCCAGGTTTTTGCCCAAGTCTCACTTCCATTCTTCTTCTGTCCTCTCCGATATCTATCACTTTCTCACTCATTAACCACCCCGCCCCGCCCCACCCCAACCCCCTCGCCATCCCTCCATTGCTCGTTCTCTCTCCGGAGAGGAAAAACAAACAGCTGTCAGGGTCAGGCTTGCAGATGAATTCCAAATGCCTTTGAAGGGCAGAGGGGCCGACCAACTTTCTCCAGAGGAGAGACCGGTTACAGCCATGCGTGCATGTGCATGAAAACAAGCACACAAACTCTATCAAATAAACATGGCTGACTCCTCGACCCTCCACACACACAAACGCACAAACACGCACACACATACATACACAAACAAACATGGGGTGCAGCTACTGTTTGAATCAATACTGCATCTTAAGTCAGCCTACTGTCAAGGTGAAGGCGGTTTATGTGTGTTAAGTGGATCTCTAGGCGGTTACACACACATCACGCACACACGAAAGTATGTGAGTGTGTGTGTGCGTGTACATGTGTCTAAAGCTTGTTCCCGTGTGATAACACAAAGCTCAATTTACAGAAATGGATCTTTGCACAGGTTTGCTCGTCTCCTCTGGCTCAGTTTTACTTCACGAGACTCAAGTCCTCCTCTAAACTTTCTAAAGACACAAGAAGTCAATTTCACCTTCGCAAGCTCGCCACCCATGGCGTGGTCGATAAATCATTTTTCATCGTATCAATCATATCTATGTGATATCTCTCTATCTTGTCTGTTGCCTGAGTCCACTCTCTATCACTGTCTGTTACCATTCATCCATCATGAGGAGACCTTTACATTATTCAGTGGAGCTAAGCAAAGGTTTAATCAAGATGTTTACATCGCTCTTAATTCATTTGTGCTGTTTTCTTTTTAATGGAGTCGATACCAAAGTCTAATTTGATTAACCAGCAAAACTTTAGATTTATTAACTAGTCAATCTTGACTGAAACAGCCATAAAGAGGAACTGAATGTACAGATGGATGCAAAAAGTAAAGAAAAACAACATAAATGGTCTTTAGCTCAAAGCTTTTACAGTTCTGAATGATACATTGTTGTTTATTGTAGTTCTGTTCTGTCACACTGACTTATTACAAACACACCAACAGGAGTAAACATGGTTCTATGTACTGGCAGGTAACTCATTTATTGGACAGTTGTGGCGACTGTCATCCTACATCATGCATCAACATTATGTGGACCCCGAAGTCAAATTCCAGTCATGGAGATTTACTGCACTGTTGGTGTCACAAAGAGAGCATGAAGAAATAGCTGATTATGGACATTATTAGTGGAGACTGCAGCTGGACCTCATGTCTTCACTGATGATAGACATGTAGATAAGGGACGGAAGGGATGGCTGCAATATTTCACTAGCTTAAATGGATTGCTTCAACAAAATTCCTTCCTTGACAGTTCACGTGATCTGCAAATTAAATCAGTAGTAGCTTTGGTATTTATTCTAAACTCACCCAAACCTGTGGCTGGTCTGTTTTGCTTTCACACTGCAGATGAAATGCAGCAATTACAGTCTAATTAGAACAGCACCAATTTGGATTTGTTTTGTTCAAGTTCGACTGACAGCTTTCATGCCAGCCTAAAAGAACTGAAGCAAACGGGCAAATACACCAAACTTTGTGTGAACTGTACCAGACAGGTTAAGTGTGAATGCACCTTTAGCCAGGTGGATTATACAAACCAAGAGAAAAGCTTCAGTCCAATAGATTGGCATAGATTTTTCAAGTCTCTGGATCTCTAATGGAGGGATGAACACCGTTCTTACAAAAGATACTCCCTCATTTAATGTTTTTAATAACAGTGATGGAGAGTGGCAATAAAAAATAAAAGTGTTCAGTTTGAGATCTAGAGACTATGAGGCACACAGCATCTGATTACTTCAATAATCCCTCGTGCCCTGTATAATCACATATATTGTTTTTTTTGCCCTGCTCATTTATTCAGGTTTTTCCTTTAATTTCACCAATCTGTACATATAAGAAGAGTTTCTTTGATTTAATTGCCTGTGATGTATTTGTTATTAACACAATCTATGCTTCCTGCACGTGTGCCTGCTTTGTTTGTGTGTCTGTGGCTGTAGATGAGATGATGATGATGCTTGACTGGATTCAGTCTTAAGGATTTAAGGGAAAGAAATATTCTGAATTAATTTCAAGCCACACCTGAAACTTGCACTCATGTCTCACAGACTAGGTTTCAACAAAGGCTGACGAAATTTAATTCACTTTTTAGTGCCTGGGTATATGTCGGTGTGTATGTGCCTGCATGTGTATGTGTGTGTTAGTCCTTCTAAGTCTTTGAGTTTTGGCAGCAAGATCAGAGGAAATGTGCGTTGTTGTGTTTGTGTGTATGCATGTGCGTGACAGAGAGAGAGAGAGAGAGAGAGAGAGAGAGAGAGAGAGAGAGAGAAGGCATCAAAGTGAGATTCTGCTTTGAGACGTTTGATGTCGAAGAACAGCGTCTGCTGTCTGTCTGCCAACTGCCAACCCTCTATCACCATCCCAACACATGGCCTCCGCAAAGTGTGTGCATGCGTATTTGCGTGTGCATATGTGTGTGTGTAAGTGGCCTGATTAGGCAGGGACTTGGCTATGTGACACTGCTACAGAGCTAGTTAGACTCATAACATGCACCTCACTGCGTCACAGTGTAAACGTGTGGGCCTGAGAACGCAAAATAGGATTTTGTTTTTAATCACATGACCGAGACAGGGCAAGAGACGAGGGAAAGAGAGGTGTGTGTGTGTGTGTGTGTGTGTGTGTGCGCGCGCGTGGGCATATTGGAAAGGGTGAGTAATCTCTCACTTTTTATACCTCTCATCCCACACCAGCAATCTTTGGATGGGTCCTTAGCATACAGAGTCAAGCATACTTTGGGCTAATTGTTAACTGATGCATGTGTGGTTCTGAGCACACATATGTGAATAGTTCTATGTGTGTTTGTGCATGTATAGGTTGTTTGAAACATTGTGTGTGCCAGAATAAACGCACACACACACACGCACACACGCACACACACGCTACAATTGTTTTCATGTGCAACTGCAACTTTGTCCAAGTGAAACAAATAAGTACCGAATATACTGTACCTAAAAAAAATTAATAAAAGAAACAATGAACTGAAAAAGCAAATGAAAGACACTGCTTTCTATATTTGGCCTCAGAAGGCCATGAGATGCTTTTATGAGGAATTGTTGTTAGGTTAAAAAACTGAAAAGATCCAGCGGATGTGTGAAGAACTGAAAGACAGGGGGAACAAAAGCAATGAAAGAGCGAACGGAGAAGAAACGGCGAAACGAAATCTGTTCAAAACTCAAATACTTGTCTTTGACTCACACTCGCAGACATGCGCACCTACGCAAACCTGGGCACGAACAAACAAAACAAAAACAGTGATTGAGGTAGTAGCATCCGCACGCAAAAAAAAAAAAAAATACTGAGATATTGGCAGAGCAAAAGGCTGAAAGATCAGGTGAATCTACAGAGCAAAGACACACAGATCTGTCTTTTGCACGCTTCTTGACATTTTCACTCTGATAGGGCCAGATATAGCTTTTCTGCCTCCTCACAGCTCACAAGAACACACGCGAACACACAAACTGTGAGAATGAATAGTTGAAGGCCGAGGGGGGAAGGAGTTATTTTAAAGGAAAGAACAGAATGGAATATGGTAAGAAAGCAAACAGTAGCCAGGCGCTGGAAATGTCCTGTGGCAGCAGACAAATAAGTGCTGCTACTGGAGTGATCTCAGCACCTCGGGTCAGCTACATGCTGTTCAACCCTGAAAGGCTTAAGAGATGGAAGAAGTAAAAGAAGAAAGAGAGGCGGCCTGGAATCAAAAGTAAGTAAAATCAATATATAGACTTGTGACAAGATACAAAAAGGACTTGAGAATGAAAATTAGATTACACTGAATAGATAAAGACATGCTGTGAGAATTTCACAGTGTTTCTTTTTGCAAATTTCCCAGTGCTTTTGGCCTACAGTATTATACTTAGCAATGTCATGCCTTTGTCTTTGAAAAGAAATAGAGAGGCTATAGCTATCTACTGATCTGCGATTGGTCAATTCATTTTTAATAGGTTCAGAGGGCTGGGTTGCATTAATTATCCCCAGAGGTGACTGGAGCATACTAATATTGATCTGGGTGGATGGTTTGTATTTAGTCCGTTGCAGAGGTGTGCAGTGAAAAATGACTTGATGACTGTGGCAGAAAGACAGAAAGTGTCAATATCATCAAAACTGACCAGTGCAATTAGACAGATATGTTAGCTGCATAGTGGCCACTTTAGTGTTGAGCTTATTTCAATACTTATTTATTTTCAGAGCAGCATGGTTTGCTCCATAATCACATACTTGCAATTGTCTGCATAAAGGTACAGGTTACAATGTTTCAGTTTTGGGGCTTTATTGCTTGGTGGCATGCCTTGCCTCATCTCAGAGATCAGCGTGGGACTTATGTACTGTATGCACTATTATTGATTACAATAACTTGCTGCTGTCTGCCCTAAAATAAATAGTTATGACTTTGCAAAGGAACCACTGGGGACAGAGGCTGTGTAGGCTGACCCATTGATTAGGTATAAAGGTGACCTGGGTGTCCTATTGATTGTGACTGGTGGGACAGTTATGCTGTTGCATAAAGTGGACTCTTTCAGTGCGACAGCATGGGAAGGGAGAGGAGTGGCAATAGACTGAAACATTTCTCAAGTGCCTATTTGCAAAGTCAAGACAGTAGGCAATTGACGAAACTAAAACAGCCGATCCAAAAAGTCATATTTCTCTGTTTCTTTGGCTTGAGCTTCATTGCCTTTACAACTGATACTTGGCTTAGCTGTGGAAATGGTTCAGAAAAATTTGGGACCAGCTGAGATGCCAGGCTGTCTCCATGCTCGGTTATGGAGATGGAAGATGAAGTCAGATACTTGTCTGATGATTAGCCAGCTCCGGGTATTAAGTGTCAAAACAAGAGGACTTGCACAATCAGAGGTTAGAGACTCTAATATAGATTTATTCATCTGTTCTCTTTCCTCCCATTTGACTCCTCGCAAAACAAAGCCAACCTATTAAAGTAAGTATTGAGCGGAGAAGAAACGGTTTTAACAGAAATATTGACATCAGTGCTGCCGCTTTTTCCTGCTGAACAGTGTGGTTTTAATCAGGGTCTGTGTCTTCGCTTGTTATATATGAATATATACAGTGACTGAGCAAAGGGGTTAGGTTCATCAATACACAAAACTGCAAAGCAATAAATACATAACATGAGGTTCTGTATGCGACAGGCTCAGGGGTTTGATAGATATATGCTGGTGGGAAGTGGACAATTGAGATTTATGTACAGTGACAGTGTACAGTTTCATTTGTCCTCTGAGATACAAAATAAAGGCAAACTTCACCAATATTACTTATTAAGACCAATTTACCTGACATGTGGAGTGCTATTCAGCATTTGAAAATAGTTAATAATTTCTGTGGATCTGGAAGGAGCTCTCCAAAGTTTGAAAAAAGAAGCCTGATTTGGGCTTGGTGTTTACGCTTTTTAAAAAAAAAATTTAAATAGAATGCCCATCTTATGAACTGGGGGCATGGTGTCTGAAAGATATGGACATATACCAGGTAAAGAGGGTCTAACCAAAGATGCTATTGAATTGCACTAATGGAAGCGTTTTTGAAGCTTGACCTGCCGCTGCACCATTTTGACAGTTGTTAGACAGAAGGTGTCCAGCTAATAACACGCTTTCACTCCTTCAGGAAACCCAGTTTAGCTTTGTCCTCCTCCAACTTCGCTTTGATTAAGCACTTCAAACAAAATGTGGGAGCGGTAGTGTTGTAGCGTTGTCGCGGTCAACGAACAGTGTGTGGTAAAACATTACTTGAGAACGGAATATATGTTGTTGTGTACCTGTGTAGCGTTAAGAGGAGAAAATAACTACTCAATCAGAACTAATTATGTACATTTTCTACTTAATGCTTGCCACACTCGCCAGCTTCAGGCTCATGTGAGAGAGATAGCATGCTCTTCTATGCGCGAACAGGCCAATAATAGCAGGAGTACCCCTTTAATCACTAATAATGACATTTGCATAGGTGTGAGCACGTCTGCTGCATATGCTTATGTAGACCTGGCTGTGTCCATCAGTGAAAATGTGGCACTTTGCTATTAGACTGTATCTACTCTCTCTCTTTTTCTCTTTCACACATAAACAAACCCTGGCCAACAGAGACTTGCAAGGTAATGCCATGCCATGCCTTACCATGCTGTGTGGTACCCTGCAGCACTGCACTCAATTCGATGAGGCAGCGTGAAGCACAAATCAATATGGATTAAAACTCTGTAAGGAGCTATCAGCTGACTCCTCCTCACTGCATAGGGAAGGAAAATGTGTGCACTTATCATGCTGGATTGCATATGTTTCTCCCTTTAAATCATAGAGGAAAAGGAAAGAGTGGAAGATAAACCAGCTCTAGGCTATGGGCCATTACGACACTGAAGAAAATCGCCTGTCTCATGCCCGCCTCTTGCCACGCCCACCTCTTGCCACCCGTGGGGCACATCCATCAAGCTGCTTGGAGCGCTGCATGTGGTGAGCTGGAATCTGCACCTCATACCACCTGCCACACCTAGACTGAGAGTCACATATGAGCACATACACACATGCACACATGCTCACACACACACACACACACACACACACACACACACACACACACACACACACACACACACACAAACACACACACACACA
>JAPMOB010230776.1:0-12827 GCA_029875015.1 Lepomis gibbosus
CAGCGGTCTGTGTGACGGCGGGAGCAGAGGGCTCTGTGAGCGGGCGGCTGGCCGGCCTCACGCGCTCCTCCCGCGGGTCGGCGCAGACTTACCCCGTCGCCATTTACGGAGCTCCTCAACTCCGAAAATATTCATCACATTTTTGTTCCGTCATCACTTCTTGTAAAACTGTCAATATTTGAAATCTACCCAGCTGATTTCTCACCTCAAAACTTCTCAGAAGTGGATTTACTCATAAAAAATCCATACAAAAACTGTAAAATATAAAACTTCCTGTTGCTGGCCTCTGTCCGGTGCAATGATGATGCAGTGAATAGTGAATATTGTCTCTTACCAATCAGCAGCCTGTCGTGTCTTCACGTTACATATTATTATTCCTCAACTCGCTTGGAACCTCGACGCAGGAGAGGTGATATGAAATAAAGTACCTGGAAGCAGGTACAGGTCCAACTTTTCTACAATGGAAACACAAACAAAGGCGAGTCAAGCCAAAGGGCCTCCGCTCAGACTAGCTTGGTTTGAGGGCGTGCCTGAACCCGCCAGCCGCTTGGCAAGCTTCATGACGTGTTTGCATTGTGATTTCACAAGTAAAAGAAGTGAAGGGCTGGACTACAAACGAGCTGTTTTCAAGCGGTTCAGAAGAAAGCTTTCTATGGGATATGGGAACTCCCTTTGGGCTGGGCTTTTTCACTTTGCAAATCTGTTACAGCAAAAAAAAGATATATAACTCAATATAACCAAAGCAGAGGGGAAAAGCCAAATATCATAATACCACCTCTTTAAAGGGTATGGACAGTGATATTCAATATTCCTCTTATAGTCAAATGTAGTTTAATCTGTAGTGGTGCTACAATTAGTGTTGCTGCAACACTGGTCACAAATATATATTGGTCCATTTCTTAAAAGGCTTAGTAGTTTCTTAAAACTAGCAAATGTTACTCAAACAGTAGTAAATAGTGCATTTGGGGTGATTATTTTTCTGGATAAATAAACATTTGGTGGAATTGGGTTAGGGAATCAATATTCATTCGTACTTATTTGAAGCCCAACTGTCACACTAAATTACATAAAATGTAATAACAGACATTAAAAATAATAATAATACTATATCTGAAATGAAAGACAATGTTTTCAGTGAAGATCAGCATCAGCTCAAAATATAAGTAATTGAAGTTATACTGGTCCGACCTTAACAAGTAACAAACAGTGTGACTCATACGGTATTCATTTGTGCTCTTGGTGTAACCCTGCCCAGGCTGCCAGATGAGTGGGGCTTTACCGCACTGTGCCACAGAGTTTAGATAACCACAGGTCGTCTGTTTATGTTTATCTCTGATTTGCAGCTTCATTGACAATAGCTTCATTATCCTGCGGCCTCTGACTCTGACCCTGCGCGCTACAAGCAGGGTAAAAGAAAATGTAATCTCAGACCTGATGAAACGCACGTTCAGAGCCAATCCTGGTTCATCCCTTTTAAGTGTCACCGTGACAATGTGTTCCCTCAGTGGGTAGCCACGACGACGGGAGAGTGGAGCACAAGCACTTAGCATGGCCGTTGTGACATCGATCACGTCTAAATGACCCGACGAGCAGATGGACAGCAGCAAGGGCTGTGTTTGTGTGTGTATGTGCCATTCTGAAGCATGTGATCACACGTTTAATGCTTACTTGACTATATTTTTAGAGAACTTTTTACTTCTACTATGTTACATTTGCATGTGCATTGATCGCACTGCTTTTATTTTATGCAGTCATTATCCCTGGTGGTGTGCTGACACTATCCTGCTGCAGCCACGCTCCACATGACTCTGCTCAGAGAAGCATATTGGATCAAGCTAAAGCAGGAGGCTTTCAAATAGACATTGCAGCTTATATGTGAATGCTGGTCTGAGGTCAGTACATCAGAGAACAGTGCCAGCAGAGAGCAGTAAGCAGGGACGTGCACAGACATTTTGGTGGGCAGGGGCTCAAATGAAAAAAAACAACAACTGCACTGCACTCTGACTTCCTTACCAATTTATTTTAATTCCCTTACACGCATGCAATTCTTTAAGCAGTTCACAGAGAGACCGTGGTTTCTTTAGTATTCACTATGGTTTGTCATAAGAGCAGGCAACAGCAAAAGAAACTCTGTCACAATGTGCATGTTTTCTATGCTTCTAGTATATATTTAGAATAAATGGCTGCACCAAGGAGAGGGACATAGTTTCACAAATAACTTGATTATTCACAAAGCAATAAATCCTTTTAATTATTTTGGTCTTATTGGATTACATAACACTTTATGACTTGGTTTCACATTTGAGGGAGGGCTGTCTGTATCATGTAAAGATCTATAAGCATACAACAAACTAATAGAATGGATAGTTATTAGATGAGGAGCCTATATAATCATAAATATCAAGTTACTGCTTAAGGCAGGACACTTTTAAATAGTGGTCAATTTTCAGATTTGGGTCTATTTTGGTTCTATGTCTTCTTTTACTCTCATGGAAAGAAAACTTTACAAATGCACATTCAGATGGTGTTTGTTTTATTACTACTACTACTTCGTGGGTTTGCATCTGTAGATTTCTTCTATATGAACTAAAACAATCTAGTCTTCATATTTAAACATAACACTTCAGGGAAAAAGACTCTTGATGAAAGTCATTAACTGGGGAAGTTCTGTGGTGATATGCTTTAGTTATTTTCTTTATCCCATTCACCTGCAGTGACTTGTCAAATATGTGCAAATTAGCGTATTTTAATTAGTGAACGCCTAATTTGCATATCAGTGTGGCGATCGTGACACATTAGACACAAATTTTACTGTATTCACCTGTTGTGTCTACATTAAGTAGACAGTAACATTAGCCTTTATGGCCAACCATGACAATTGCCTTAGCTTGACTTTAGCTAACTTATTAGCCTACATATTGCTCAGCTCATGAGTCATGCATGTTAGCAAGACTTTTGCCTTTTGTCTTTTTGCGAATTAGCTGTAAAATTGAGGCACTGGTAGTTTACTTTTGTTGCTCTTTAGTTCATCAGCACTCACCTCCACACAAGCCAAGAAAAACACTGCTGAGAGGGGCTGCTGTCTATCTGTGTGTGTGTGCCTGCTGCCTGGGATGCAGAGGGAGAGCCAGAGAGAGAGGGCATCAGAACTGACAAGTCTCATCTCCCGACCTGATATTTATATTTTTTATTCAGTAAATATATGTGTTTGACAGGAAAGTTGTGCGCAAACAGGAATAAATATACTGTATATATAAATACATTTATTTAAAGCAGATAAAAAGGCACTTTCTCTTGAAGAAAACGGGCAGGTGCTTGAGCACCTTTTGATGTCTATGTGTGCACATGCCTGGCAGTAAGTGTGTCTGTTGTGTTAATGCATTTAATAATATAAGCACACAGTATATCATTCTTTAAATCTACTCCTACTCACTGCACTCTGCTGTAGTAAATATTCAAGCTAACGGTGTGTGAGCGGCGTGCATTTAACTAGTCACGCTCATTCATGTAGCCTAATGAAGAGAGGCGGAACTGTGGAGACCAAATTATGTACGTGAAAAAAAGACAAACTGCTTTTATTTCACGACATGACTGATATAACGTTTCAGTCCCAGATGGTCTTCCTCAGATGAAGGTACAGAAGTGAAGGTACAGAAGTGTATACATGTATACCTGTTGGGGTGGTGATGGCGCAATGGATAAGACACATGTCTTTGGGGTGAGAGACCCGGGTCCAATCCCCATGTGCATGAACAAGACACTTAACCCCTAGTCGCTGCAGAGGCGTGCGACCTCTGACATGTATAGCAATTGTAAGTCGCTTTGGATGAAAGCGTCAGCTAAATGAATAAATGTAATGTAAATGGATTTATTTGTGATGAAATGGTGTGTTATCTAACTAGGAGACGATTACCAGTAATTTCATCACAAATAAATACAAGTATATGTTCACTTCTGTACCTGGTTGAAACAATCCCAGTCATATATAAATCAAATAAAAGTCTTCAAGACAGGAATCTGCTTGTGTTCATTATTATTTCTTTATGTTCTCGCTACTCAAGTGATTTTTTCAGTAAATACTTATAGTAAAATTTAACTACTCCTCTACCCGTCTCTGGTAAGGTCTTTGTTGCTTGTTTATTAATGTACAGCAGACAGTAAGCGGAAGCATCTCCAGGAACAATGGATCAGCTGCAAACACCATTAAAGCTGAACCAGCTTCCTGTTTAACACTTTTCAAACGCAACTAGCAGCTTTTCACACGCTAATCATCAATCGAATAGGTTTGGGAAATACACTTGTTTTCTTGCCAAGATTTAGATGCTGTTATGCTAGAAATTAGCATAAAAAAGGAAGGAAGTCGTTGCCTCTGTTCAAGAAATAGTCCACCACATAATACCCCATATAACCACAAACTGTTGATTTTTTTTATTAGTGAGCTTTAGGGGAGCTGATGGGTGGATTTTGTTACCTCTGGAAGGAGTCAGGCTAGCTCTTTCTAAGGCTTTTCCAGGCTTCATGCTAAGCTAAGCTAACCGGCTGGTGGCTGTAGCTTCGTTTACCAATGACAGTGGTATAGATCTTCTCGCCTAACTCTTGGAAAGAAAGGGAACTGCTGTATTTAAAACAGAGTGGAAAACAAGTAAAGTCATCAAATTTAAAATTTCAACCAGATGCTATGATAAAGGTAAAATTTCAGCACCGAAGTACCCACACAGGTTTTCACGCGAAAGACATTTGTTAAGTAAAACGTCACTATTAACAAATTACATTGAAGATTCCAGTGTGTAGGAGCACTCACTGACACAACATAAACGAGCATCCTGTGCATGAGCAGAATCACTACTTCACCATAATAACTATACTTTTCAGGGGCGAATGTCATTGTTCTCAGTTTCGATACTTGTGTAGTTTCTTTGGTTTGGTAAGGCAGAAGACATGACGTAATGGTTAAAAACAAAAACCCACCAGTTTTAATTTCATTCAACAAGAGCTATACCATATCTTGGGGATATAGTTGTCATACACACACACACACACACACACACACACACACACACTTTTATACATTACCAACATTTTGAAAAAACAAAAATGTAATAGAATTTTTGATCAAATTCTGTCTCATAATATAAATTTATATTCCTTTCATTTTTTTCCTAAGAGGGGACTTGCAAACCTGACCGCTGTCTACCTATCATACAGGGGACCTCCACAACTTTCAACAAAACTGACCGTGGTGAACACAAACTGAATAAGCCTGCCCTGATGTCTTTCAAAAACGTAAAATTATAGTTTGTTAAACAGTTAAATATCTCTGTCAATTTAAAAAAATTAAGAAAGTAAGGGTATAAACTTTAACTAGATGGCTTTAGAAATGACCTCCAAAAACGTCTCCTGTTGGCTTGCTGGTCAACTGTGGGTGCAAACACACACACACACACACACACACACACACAGACATAGAAAAGAACAAACGATGCAGATATCTTAAATGCAGGCGATGTAAAACAAAAACATACCTTTGCTATTTTGTGTACATTTGTGGCATTGGTGTGTGTGTGAGCCCTACAGATAGTGAGCAGATATCTTGAGACTGTGCGTCATCGTGTGGTCTCTCCCCTCTACACACACTCTCACTGAACCAGCCTGTAAACCACAGGCCTGACTCAACATGCTGTTGTTATTCTTGCCGTCGTTCATATGCTCTCTGTTCTTCCACGACCCTCACCTTTGCACTATTGTCTCCCCCGGGGTGAGCGAGCATTTCTATGTACCCCCCTCCCCTTCCCCTTCTCTCCTGTACTTTCCTCCTCGTTGTCTTTTATGTCAAGTTGGAGCGGGCTTCCTGCCTAACAATTGGAGGAACCCAGCAGTCAGAGGTGTCACGCTCTCTCATCTCTCTCTATCTCATGCATAGATAAAGCACACACACACTCACACATACACACATTACAGACAGCTGGTGAGGTGAGGGATTTCTGCAGGAAGCGCTAGTTCCTGTTCAGGGGTTCATGGATGTTGACCGTTTCAACTAGGGAGTTAGTGTGTGTTCCATGTTGTATGTGTTCAACTTAGAATATCCTCACCAATTTATAATGGCTTATATGAGTTTATGTAGCAAGACTGCTGTTTAGTGGTTTTCAGAACGTTAAAGGACACTTCGAGTTTATTACAACCTACAACTTGGATATTTCTTTTGTAGGACTGACCATTTTTTCTATTGGTTAGAATAACATTGTACTCCCAAAAATAATTGTTGTGTTATATGAAGGCAAAGACCAAAATTAAAGGTGAAACCCAAAGGTTAGCTAAACGTATGTGGAAGACCAAACAACTACAAATGGTAAAATTATTGCTTGAACTGTCTACTGTAAATAGTTTACAGACCAACTTGTTCAACTTTGACCTCCCATACCTTCCATAGTTATGGACACGCACAGCTTTCTTGTATATTGAGGCATAGGCGCCAGTTCATGGTTGACTGGGAGCTCAGACATCCATGGGGACATCAGGAAGGTAACCGTATAAGAAGAATGGCGACATTGTCCAATGATGATAACCAAAGAAATGGATAACATGTCAAAGCGGATTATTAACTGTGGGATAAACTGTGTGCATATGTTTAAGTTTCTTGGTGTTGTCCGACAGTCCCCTATAGGTTTTGACCACTCCTGCTGCTACTGTTTCATATAGTGATATTAAGTGCATCATTTTGCATCACTTTGTGTACTGTAGCCAGGAATGCATGTTAAACAAGTGCACAATAACGTCACAACAAATCACAAACAGACTGTAAAAAATATAGATACATTTAAAATGAAATGTGAAACACAGCTACTGTTGAAGCTGTGGAAATTTAGGTCAGTCAGTCGACACCTATTGTGAGTGAGACAATAGGCGTCAGAATGATTACACTGAACTGCTTATTGGACGTCCTAACAGCGCTTGAAAGCTCCACACCCCACACCTTTCTGATTTTTTTTTTTGGGGGGGGGGGTGGCTGCAACAAGTTCTGGAACTTTCCAGAACTGCCAATCTGACAGTGACACCCACTTCTCTTTCAAACTCTCATTTTTCATTTTGTGTGTAGAAACCAGTGCGCCAACATGGATCAGAGATGCTCACAAGTCTTTGAGCTAGAGTCCAAGTCAAGTCTTAAGTCTCTCGTGGTTATTGAATGTTGTATCACCTGCTGTGTTTGCTAATAAAACTGTATAGCTATAAGGAATTACTTTAACTGTAACCTGTTTTTAACTTACAGAATACAACCATGCAGCCTAATGTACAATGCGTCCACAATTAATGACTTATTATAAGCTTATAAACTGCTGTAAGTCAACAAACCCTGTTGACTCTTAAACCCAATGTATGGATAAAATATTCTTTATGTTCAGTTGCATTACTGTCACTTTTTAGAATGGCTTTAAATGTGCTCATCCAAGTATGTATGTGGGCATGTGCCTGGCTTCATGAATGTTTGGCATTTTTCTCAACTTAAAATGTTATTCCCAACATTTTGCATGCACTCACTTTTTTACCCCATCGGTATTTTAGTGATGTTGCAATGTTCTTAGATCTCAGCAATTAACTTGCTCACTACAGTGTTATCATAACCAGTGGCAAAAAGATAAGACTCAAGTTAGAAATAAATTTCATGCGTGACTGAAGGCCGTGGCATATATACAGACAAATAGAGGGATAAAAAAGCCTGAGCTCTCACTGTGTATTCATACCACTGGTTGAGGTTAGGGGAAATCCTACAGCCGCTCTATTGGACAGCACTTTGTTTATCAGCTACATTTTCTGCAGCAGTCCGGAGCGGTCATGGTGACTGTGTAAAGTTTGTCTTTTCTAAGTTGCGGGTAACCAAGTCCTGAATGACTGAAATGCCAGCTTTCTCTGCATGTGTGCGTCTGAATGTCGTAAGAGATTATACTGTTTTCAAAAGTTAAATATGCTTTTTAATAGTGATTTCGCAGGAAAACAGAACCATAACAACCCATGACTGACCTTACCTAACGCAGTCACACAGAATGAGCACACAGAGTATACACACACACTGGAAAACAGCTGGAGGTTGCCCTGGGTCCAGTGGTCCACTGAGTTGATTGACAGCTGCTTTAACAGCCCATGATTGGCTCTAATCTTACCTGAGATGGACCATGCTGACCACCGTCTGTGCTAACAACAGTTGACACACACACACACGCACGAATACCCTCATACACACACCTACCTAACCCCCTGCCTCTCTACACTAACAATACCCCCTCAATGTCTCAAACTGTGTCCCTCTAAATTTCGGCCATCCCACGTTCATTTGGAAATGAAGACATTCTGTTTGATCTGCATAGGAATTTCCCTTTCTCCCATCTCTAGGACAGAGGGAGAGAGACTCGCACAATGTGCCAGTTAAAAAGACTTGGTCTCCATTGAAACTGGGCCCTCTAAACTCCCTGTAGAGCCCCCAGGGCCCCCATTACGGTTCTGGCATCTATAGAAGGAGCTGTGGCGCTGAACACTGGGCCTCCTTGTATCCTCCCGGTGCCCCAGCCGAGAGCCATTGACAAGCCCCACAATGTCCCGAGCGCTCCTTTACAGTAGAGAAGGGCTCTTTTCTCTAAAGGGTGGCTCGGGACTCTGAGAGGTGGACCTACTTTTTCACAAGGAACCCTCTCCAATAGAGGCATCTGCAATCTGTTGCTTGCCCCCAGCCCAGTCCAGCCCCTTCTCCCCTTCAGTTTCTTTTTTATTGCAAACCGGCCGCGAACAAGGACAAATCGACCATGAATTCCTCAGCGCCTGGCAGGCGCTGCCCGCTCCAGCTCTGTAAACCCTCTCTCCTTTTCTCTTGTACTCTCCCCTCTCTGAGCATTCAATCCCCCTCCCTTGCTCTCTAACTCTGTCTTACTCCTTTGTGTGTAAAAAAAAAAAGCCCTGAAGGCCTGTTTTTTCCTAAGCTACCCTTTTACTTCTCTCCCACTCCCTCCTCATGTGTGTCTTTCAACTGCTTCCCACTCTCTCTCTGCGAGTGAAGTGGCGAATACAGGAGGTGAGAGGGCTAACGAAGAGAGTTCCCAATAAAAGGCCTTTATACAGAGCCGATGAATGGGAATCTGTTTTACAGTGCATCTACCAGCAACTCCATTGCATGTCTCTTTCCCCCCTGGTGAGAGAAATACAGATGAGACAAAAGAGGTAGGAACTATCCTTAACACAAGGTGAGTTATTGTTGGCTGACAACACTGTACTGAAAGACATTATGAGCTCTTAATATGGAGAGAAGTTGGAGGGGCCCAGTAGCTCACCTGGTGGAGCCCACACTGGAGTGGCCTGGGTCCGAGCTCTTCCCAGGGCCTTTGCCGCATATCATCCCCTTTCTCTCCCCTGAATTTTCTGCCTCTCTTCACTGTCACTGTCAATAAAGCAGAAATGCCAAACAAACAAACAAAAACAATATTTAATAAAATAAAATGTGCTAAAAGTTGCTAAGACTTTCACTTTCAGAATTCTTTTGAAATATCAAGAGATTTGTAAACTGACAATAGAGAAGGTAAAATTAAGTGATACAAAAACACGTCCACCTGTCTTCCTTGCTGTCAATAAGTGTCTGTCTGTCAGCATGTCTGTCTTCCTGTCTGTCTGTAGAGGACCTTTCATGTAAGGGGTCACAATAGCTGCTGTAAAATGGGACCAGAGTCTCAAAGGAGGCTCATTCAAGCCAGAACACCATTTAAATCCACCTGTTTTCCTCCTCCTGCTCTCTTTCCTCACATCCTTCCTTTACAGTGGAGCAGTGTGCAGTTCAAGGGCTGTATAGCTTGCTGTATGGCCTCTGATCAAACATAGAAACCGCACACACACAGAAACTGGCGGTTTAACATCAAAGCTGACATGCAGTGAAAATATGGCAACTATGTGAAGTTTTGCCAGCTTAAAAGTCCAGCACAACAGCTGGAAATTCAAATGTACATTCAAATATAACAGGTGTCTGGCAGCTTATATAGTACGACTGGTCCAAAGTTGATTTTCTAGATGCAGATGATGATGATGATGATGAAGTTTTTTATTTTTGTGCATGCAAATCAGTCCAGACTACAAGGGCTTACAAGACCCCACAAATGAATGTACCAGATCCACAATGCAACACGTACATGTTAAAAGATTCATATATCTAATACATCATGTGTATTTATTCATTTTTATTTTACCAAATCACAATTGTCTTGTGCGGAGCTGTAAGCCCAGGATGCAGCGACAGAGGCCTTAGAAAATAGAGTTGGAAGATAATGTTGGAGGAGAATTCCAACCGAACTAGTCGGCCAACGGCAGGCTTATAACCACAGCCTACTTCCTGTGAGCCAGACTAGCTTGTCGACAACTTTGTCTGTCAGCCAATAGGTGCCGGCCAGGTGGAGAACAGAGGATTTATCAAAGCTTTATTGCTGCCTGTAGCGTCTGAAAATAAGGCTTGTGAGAGCAGTCAGGGTGAACCTAAACAGCAAAAGACTGGGGCCCTAAAACCAAAACAATTAGTTAAAAGACATAAAAAAAATACTGCAGAGTGGGTGATATGAGAGATCCCTTTCACATTACTCACAGTTGTTTGATCCAAAAATAATAATTATAGCAGCTTGAAGAAATTAAACAACCATTCCAATTTCTGTACACCATAATGAAAACAAGTGGCATGTGGCTAGGCTATAAAAGAAGGCATACGTGTAATCCAACTGAATGACATGAGGAACTTATGCCACATGGAAACACTTCCACACACATCCACACTTGCACATGTATGAACCCACACGGACACCTACAGTAAACGCAAGCTCCCCGCAAACACAGGGCCTTGGTCACACAAGCCCTCTGTCAAGGCCACTCTCATCGTCTTTCCTCCTCCCTCGCCCTCTGTAAAGCCCTGGGGATCCAGTCATCCAAGGCCACTCCTCTGTGCACATCTGCTGTGCTGGACAGCCAGGCTGGCAGGCGAGGCGAGGGGCCGGTTTGGGGCCCGGCGGTCAGGGTGCTTGGCTTTGGGAAGGCTGGGGGGCTGGCGGCTGGATAGAGGGGGGGTTGAGATGCCTCAGAGCAGTGTGCGGGCTTCCATGGAGATACTGTCTTACAGTGTTTACAACCTCCCAATAGCGTGTCCGACCTCTCCTCCCCATCCCTCTATTCCTCCACAGGCCCACTGTGTCCTTTCTCTTTTAATGTAAATGTCGGGGGCTGGCAGCCTGATGAGTGTATGTGTGTGTGTGTGTGTGTGTGTGTGTGTGTGTGTGTATGTGTGTGTTTCTGAGGGTGGGTAACTTGTTTTGGCGATTCTCTGCCTTCACTCTGTGTTGGAGTGGCGCTTTACGGTGTCAGCCTTTCATTTTATAACTCTCTCGGTTTTCTAAGAGGTTCTGTTCGTCCAGGCCTGCTGCCCACCAAAGTCTGCTGTCGGTGCCATCGGGCATTCACACCGCCACCTATTAAAGTGAGTGAAAGGTGGCAGGGCTTAAGAGTGTTGTCTGGCCCTGAGCAGTGGGCACCTGGCAGTGTCCATGTGCCAGCCTGGACACCAGGCCAAAAACATTCTGGCCAAGTCATTTAGTCCAGAACTGAAGTCCTAAAATCTTGTGTTTTTTGGAATAAGTCAGTTATTCTCTTCACTTTTTAATCAGTTAAGATAAACTATAACAATAAACAATACTAAACAATTGGACAAATGTGTGGAAACAGCAAATGTTTTTCTCAGTAATCTGCTCGTCTCCGTGTCTTTCAAAAAGATTCATTTCTTTCTTTGTATACAGCAAGATGAAAATCTTTTGGTTTGTTGTTCACAGCCTGCAGCCCTACCAAGAAGAAATCAACAAATTAAAGATGTGGCAAGGAGCAAATCAATCTGTGGGTTGAAGGTAATGACTCACATGCCTGTCTGAGACTAATGTTTTGAACATGCGAGATAGCGAGGGAAGGGACAATGAGCCGAGAAAACTGTTTAAACGACAATGACTCATTTCTCTGCAGACAGCACTTTCTTTTGAGAGTGCTGTAGGTGAGTGATCGCCTTCGCAATCACTCACCTACAGTTATATAAGTCAAAAGAAGAAAAAAGACACGCACACACACACACAAACACACACACACCATTCAGGAAGCTAGACAACTAGCAGACTGCTGATTGATTTCTGTGGGTAAGAACAGAAGCACCTGACCATTAGCGGAGAATAGGGGGGTGGAGCCCAAACAGAGGGGCTTTTTACAAGCCCTGTGTGACTGACAACACCACCAGGGAGCCATGTGTGTGTGCTTGTGTGTGTGACAGAGAAAGAGACAGAGGGGGAAATCTGGAGGAGTGTGTCTGTGTGCAAGCATGTGTGCATTTCTGCAGTGTTTGTGTGCGTGGGTGAGCCTGGAAAAAAGGAAACTTTCACTGTGTGTGCGTGTGTGTGTGTGTGTGTGTGTGTGTGTGCGCACCTGCATGTGTGTGTGCATTTATGGTGTGTGTATGGTGCGGGGGGAGAGGAGGAGGCTCTCATCATTCCCATCAGTCCAGCTGTGCCTCTTTTTGTCCGCACTTCCGAAGCCCATCAAGTTTGCTTTTTCACACCCCCCAATCCTATCCACAAGCGCACACACACACACACACACACACACACACTATTCCCCACCAGTGCACTTGACAGAATCTCGGTCTACCGCTGTACATCAAAGGCAGAGTGAGGAGAAACAGCCTTGTTGCAGGGGGGAAGGAGAGGAGAGGGGGGGGGGGGGGGGGGGGGGGGGGGGGGGGGGGGGGGGGGGGGGGGGGGGGGGGGGGGGGGGGGGGGGGGGGGGGG
>JAPMOB010230784.1:0-38491 GCA_029875015.1 Lepomis gibbosus
AATTAGGTATCATCAATTATTTTTAGTATTCTTGACAGAAAATCTTTTCCTTTGCAGGAACCTAGACAGCATAACATTACAAAGTAAAATATGGTGATACTGTAGGTGTCTGAAAGTGGAAATTTGTTGAGTCTGTGTCTGACATTTAAGTCTTCTGTGTATTTCCAAGCCATGAAAGCTTCCAGATCTTTTTCAAGACTTCAAAGACTTGAGACCTTTCTCCATACATCAAAGTCTTGAGACCTGTCCTCAGAGAGGTCTGCACATCTGAAAGTTGCATCTGTCAAGACACAATCACTTGCATTTTTCTCTTTAAATGTTGCCGACAATTTTTCTATCTGTTCTCATACGCCCATGTTTCTAAATCGAATGTTGTCTTATCATCTTTGGGAGAGACATGGACGGTGTGTGAGTTTTAAAAGCAGCCAATGTCTCTGTAATTTAACCTGGGAAATGGACTTACCATGTGTAGAACTGAGAGGAGTTCAGCCGCGTTGTTTAATGACTTGCAGCTACAGACGATGTAACCTAAGCCACTCATGCTCTGCTGGTGCCCTCTCTGATTTCCAGCAGTTGAATGGACCTCAGTGTAGCGTGGGCTTCAAGGGATTTGTGTGTGTCGGGCTCTAGACAAGCTACTTTTGGATGCCTACCAGCCTTTGGGTGAGTAATGTTACAGCCCACCATTACAGCTTGGGAAGTGACTGCTCTACATCAGCATTTTGCCCCCCCCCACCTGTAATGCTTTTTGCAGCTGTACAAAAGTGAATGTGTTTCCACGCTCAAATTGCACACATTTAGGAGGATGCAACAACTTGGTACCGTAAGGAGAGAAATGGATTTTGAAGTCAATCAGAAAGGGCGCCTTAAAATGAGGACAGATGCAGCGGCTGTAACTATGATTTTGTGGTCAAAGACATTTCAGACACACTCTTACTTTTGCAAACATCTTCACAAAACAACTAATCGGAGAAGTACATACTTTATATGTGTAAGTATTGATCTGGGGGACATCCTTTCTCTGTTTGCCATGTCTTTTCAGACATAACTGCTGCATAATACATCCCAAACTGAATCAAAATATAGGTTTTGCCACTTTTAGGCCACAACTTGTTGTGCTGATGTACTTAAGTTCAGCTTGACAGTGTGCCACAAATGTGAAACACTGACTAACAGCATGCGAAGTAAGTTTTATGTAGGGCCTGAAAGCTACAAAAATCCATATGCATTTAACTAAAATGGGGCTTTTACTGTGTTTTGATTAATAAACACTGCCTTCCTTTGTACAAATCATGCCAAGTATCAGTAACATTCATCATACATATAAAATACAGATTTAAACTACTGTTAGGTTCTGACCTTACACAGATTACATGGCAGACAAGCAAAGCATTGGAACAAATACTCATAAAATGATTAGACTGGAGGGTGACTCACCAGATATTTCTGTATTTAGTGTTCATGAATCTTTCTTTATCTTTCCTTCACAACACCATCTGGCCTGCACAGAAACAAATCAGCTGTGTGGCTCACGGTTTAATCAATTATCAGATTACAGTAACAAACCATATTTCATTTCATTTTCTACACTGAAATTGATTCAGTTTAGATGAATTTAGCAGCAGCTACAATTATGTTTGGGGAGTCCCAGCTAATTATTTCACACTAACAAACTGCAAACATGATCATGGTCTCTATTTAAAATCATGTATGTACTGCATCAGATAAAGTATGGCCACAGAGCCATAGTGTGCTGATGGCAGGATTACCCATAATACATGTTTGTTGGACAACATGAGCTTGAACACACATTTATCCTGAAAATGCAACTAGGACACTAGAAACTCACACCACTGGACATCATGTAGTGACTGATTGCATCTCTCTCAGGATGACATGGCAGAGGCAAGACATCATGCTTTCATCAAATAGCTTTTTTTTTCCAGCTTTCAGTGACTTTAATCACCGATTTCCAATTTCATCTTTGTGGTGTCCACAGTGCCATGTATTGTAAGTATTGCTTTCTTTCCTGCACCTCCACACCTGCGCTTCTCTGTTCAGTTCAGGCCCCATGCCACACGGGGTCACTACTGCCTGCCGAGTGGCGCAATCATGCAATCAATTGGACATGTTCGATTTTAACTTTTTCAGTCATTCTTTAAGTCCACATAAAGCAACGTTGTAGGTGGGAAAGTATCAGGAATATTATTAAGGAGGCAAAGATATGACTTTGGTAAAAACGCGTCCCAACATTCATATCTGAGGATGAAATGTATTTAATTTAAGGGAGATTTCTTTGGTTTGAATTTGAATACATTTCGTCAAAAATGTTTGATATAAATATTTATGTTTATTCACACAACTACCTGTGCAGAATGATGTTGCTGGAGCAATGTGTGCTTGCCAGTTACTGTCACTGCTATAGGCTTTCTTCTCCCCTGCTTCTCTCGACGCGCATTGGACAGCTGACGATGCGTAAGCTGCACTGAAACTGTAGCCTGCAGCCTGTCTACATAAACATGGAAAGATGAAGGCTTGAAACCGGACTTTCGCACAATATGTGAACCACTTGGTGCCAAAGTGCAATTAGTAGTGGCAGCTGAACAGTTGGCTCCGGGTTCAGAGCTGTGCGCGCTCTGCTGTGGCTGCTGCATGCTGCTGGAGTTGCGCTCAGGACTTCACGAAACGTTAAGATTGCCTGGATATGGATGTATGCTGACCATGTTGCAATTAGAACTTCTTTACTTTTATTTATTCACCATAAATAATGCCAGGCGGGAACTGCTTTCATTCGTGTCCAAGTGTCGGACTCTACCCACTGCACAGCAGCCAACTTCAGGAGACTGGGTGTGCGGAGGATGCAGAGCAGACACACTGACCGACTGAGGACAAGGGATTGAAAACATTTTCAATTTTGGCTGTTTTTGGCGAAAATTGTTTTGGAGCTCATTGAGAATCGTGAAGATGTATCACAACAGACGTTTCACCCTGGGTTTAAGCATTTTACCAGGCGTCTGAGCGTTTATCTCTCCCAGAAATGCTTCAAAGAGTGATGCAAAGCTGCGCGCAAGTACTCTTTAGTTCTTGAATGTTCCAGACAACAACAAGTAGATAAGACACTGTGGTGAGGCTTTCAAATTGTTTTTCACCCTCTAGCATTTGCAAATGACTGAATGAGGCATGGCATTCTTTATACCAGAAAATATGCTTTTTCACATTTTTAAACAAACGCTGCAAGTATGATTTTTTCTTTGAATTAAGCCATTTCGGCTTCTATCCATTTTTTTTTACTGGGGATTCTTGTTTTCGTCACGGCTGAAAGAAACATGTTGCATATCCTTGCGCTTCAGTCGGCGGTGTTACTTTTTGGAGGTAAGCACAGTTTCAGCCTATTTGCCTTCTAGTCCACTGTTTCAACTGAAGATTTCGGTTTTCTTACAGAGTATGCACCCAGACTTAAAGAAGTTGAACAGAAACTGTAGCCAACATGTAGGACGAGTTTGTTGGCTTGCCAGGTATAAGGGTCAAATCCTACCTGAGACACAAGGGGACTCAGAGCACTGATATCTTGTGAGTCACTGCCTAATTCATATCTGAATTTATATACCATACACATAGGACAACAAGTAGAGGTAATATCGGTTCATATTGCCTATATTATGTAGAAGAACCCACTGCAGCCAGTGATCAGTGGCTTTGCACCTGTACACACCCAGAGCCACTCTGGCCTTCAATAACATTTATCTCATGAATATTTCAATATGACAGCGGTTCTCCTGTGCCACTGAAGCATTGTGGCTTTAATACTTCTTGGCTTGTCAAGTTATTACATCAGAATTCAGCTCACTGTCCATAATTATTTTATAGGAAAAGTTACAGAGACCTGCAGTGGTGAGAGATCTCCATAACTCAAATCACAACATGGCAATGACATTGACAATCACTGCAGTTTTAAAAAAAACTGTTCTGGTTTTTTGCAGGACCAGCCCTCTATCTATCTGAGTTCTTGCTAAAATGATGACAATGTAAATTAAATTTTCTCTGCACATGACATTGCAGCAGTCATATAGTGCCACAAGGAGGAGAGCAGCATGTACTTGCCTGGCAGAAGCATAGATCTGAGGACAGCTAGTGGTCTGGCTAATGAATCCCGTCCCTCTTGTGGAAGGGCTTTAACCTGAACTGCTATTTAGAAAATGTGTTCTGTCTACTGTTGTGAATAATGTCTACCTGACTTTAGCAGCTTTCTTTCTTATCAAACTGATCAAACTTGTCATGTTGTGTCTTTAAGCTTAATCTGTACATCTTAGCAGCTGCAGATATCAACTGCAATGAAAAACATCTTTCTCATTCAGTGTCTGTACATTGTTTGCCTTTTTTTGCCTTGAGACCAAGTGGCTTCATCTGTTTGTATTCATGTAAAAACCTACAGCCAATCATGTATCAGTTATGGGAAAAATAAAAGAACGGTCTACATTGATTCCCTACAGAATTAAAGGTCATATGTTTTCATAAAGTCATTGCTAAGCACTCTCAAATCACAACTACATTTCACGCGTCTATTGTGCACGTACACCTCAATGATGCTTCTTTCTCAAAGCTCACAGGATGACTCTTATTTGACAGTGCCCTTATTATGAGTGCTGATTCACTGGCTTGAAGTGTGTGGTAATGTTGTTTGCCATATGCCAAGGCCTTCTCAGTAACCATACTCAGTATGATCCTAATTGAGCATTGTGTGTCATAAAGCTGCAGGACACAGCATCTCACTGTGAATAGTGATGAAAATTGATAACACACTCCAGGAAATTAGAGGATCAAATTCATGCTAGAAAAATGCCTCCACAGCATAATGAAGCCATAATTAGGAAGGGAAATCTTCTGGTATTCTGGCGTGACTGTGACTATATGGAAAATGCAGAAATATTATCAGAGCAGAGAGTTACCAGAATTAAAATATTTTCTAAAAATCTGTTGAATAAAATGTCAGCGTGATAAATCGAAGACAAAGATTTTTCTGTTTTCAGAGAACTGGCCGTTTTCTTTATATTTTAAAAAGGCTGTCCTCGTATAAATTGAAGCCAGGTGTGCTCCAGTGAGACACCTCACTGGGATTCCTGAGAGGAATATCCAATCTTCCCTCCCTTCGTCTTATCCTTGAGCTTAACAAGATCCAAAAAGGGATCAAGCAAGGATAGCCTTCAGTCTACATCTTTAAGTACTAAGCACACAGCCCATGCTGTCTCTTGTCTCCGCTATGTGGATGTCCTCATGCCTCTAAATCCTCGTCAAGGGATTCAGCTTGTCCTGTAGGATTTTATTTTTTATTTTTTAGGAACACCAACATTTTTTATACCCCACAGAGATTCTCGAGGGTTTTTCTCAGCAGAGAGTTTTTATCTGTAATTGTCTTCAGAATGATCCACTGCTGTGGCCCTGCACCCCAGTGGTGTGGCACACATCCAGCTTCTCTTCTTTTGCCCCTGGCAGCCCTTTAAGCCATGCAACTTGTGTCCTTGAGCAAGAAATGAGAGACAGAAGGGTGACATAGGCTACAGCAGGCACAGAAAATGGCATGTTTGCAAAACTTACTGGAAGAGGAAATTAAATCAATAGGCTAATAGATAGTTGTATATCTGTGTAAGATTCACTGTGACTTCAGTTTAAAAATGTTACCTTTGTGAAAAACATTAATTTCCAGGAAGAGCGCACGATATTGATAGACTGATGATGTTTGTCTTTATGCTTTACTACTTAAAATAGGTGTAGATTGTGTTTGCATCCCATCATTTGTTTCTATCTCTTTGGTTTAGGTTGTGCAAAGTCAAACTGAAATATAACTATGAGCTGTTTTTTTTTGTGTAGAATTACAGACAATCACCAGTCAACCAAGAGGTGTGATTTCATCAGCGTTCTGGTAGATATTTTTATTTTGACTTTAGTGTTTTATTGCACTGGAAGATTTTAAATCAAGTCCAGAAATTTTCATTGAGTGAACTCTCGACATTCAGTTTTAAACTCTCGACAGCTCATCAATTATACTTGTATCAGAGGCATTTGTCCGTTAAGATTTAAATGAGTCTCTGTCTTAAGTAAGCTTGCATTGGATAAAGACCTGTGATTCCATCTTGGTGGTTTGTTAGCGTTTACTCGGTTGTGGTTTTTATTTACGGATCAGAGAACATGAAAAGAACAAAAGAAATCCCTGGCTTGGTGTTACAAGGCTATTTTACAGCTGTGCTTTGAGTACACTGTGGTGCACTTCAGAGATTTGTGACGGAAGACTCTGATAAAAAGATGCCGATTTTTCCTTTCTCTCAAATCCAATTTAGCATGGCTCTGGTGTTTTCCGTAGTGTCTCTTCCTAGATGGAGAAAGGAAAAGAGAACCAAAACAGCAGCACGGCTAAGCTGGGCATAAACTTCTCTGCTGTGTGATTACCAACCATCACAAATGTTTTACGCCATATGTTTGAATGTGCACCTTTGTTTGCTTAATGACCGCTTTATGAAAACAACAAGTAGGTGGACTCTCATCTAGATCCCTTGTACTGCTCTTTCAGGCTCATTATACTTTAAGTGTGTGTGGGAGGCATGCATGTAGCTTTCCAATTCCAGAGTCAAACAAGGGTTTTTGACCCCATAAATTCATACAGCCCATCATCAGAGTAATATCCTGTAATATTTTCACAAAGCACATCTGCCCTGTGTTAATTGACACTTTATAACTGCTGCGATCTCACATTCAATATAATCAAATTTCATGATTAGGAAGGTGAATAGAGGAAATCTGTGTAAAAGCTTTAAAGGGATTGGTTATGAATGTGTGTGTGTGTGTGTGTGACTGAGACGAGGGTAGGGTCATTGTAATAATTGACTAACATGCTGATGCATTGTTTGTGGGTTCTCTCATCAGTGGATAGTTGTGTCTGAACAAAGAACTTCCTCCTCATAAATCCATCGGGGAGTTTACAGCCAGACGATGTGCTTGACTAGCAGACTATGGTGCAACAGGGGGAAAACACAAGAGACCAATGTAACCTGCCCCAAATTGTACTGCACTACAAGCGGACGCGCTATAGAGGAGGCCAAAACCCATGGGCACTAGTGACGGTCGCCAGTGGGTCTCTTAAGGTGTCGGGGAGTGAGGTTTACTCACTACACAGCCTCGCTGGCTTACACCAGTAGCTCGCTTAAGACTGCACACTATTTCAAACTTGAATAATGTATAGAAATTAATTATTTTTTATTATTTCATTAATTATGAACTCTGGCTGCATTGGCCAATTTCAGTTTAATGTTGCTAGGTATTTAGAACTCATATTTTAATAAACATGTCTCGTGTGGTAGAGTAAAATTGGGACAACAACTATTCAAGCAGTTCTGTGAGACTGTATTTGGGCCCAGTATTGCTTTGAGCTAAATGCTAACTTTAGCATGTTAACACGCTCACAGTGACAATGCTAAAATGCTGAGTTTAGCAGACGATGCTTGCTGTGTTCATCATCCGAGTTTAGCACGTTTCTAAGCACGAATTTATATACATTCAAAAACCAAAGCATCGGTCAAATTAAGATTTTTCTAAATTACTGTGCTAGTTGAAAAGTCATGGGAGTGCCAAAATTGCAATTCATCGTCCTAACTTAATTTTTAAGGCAGCATACCGCAGATCACCAAAGTCAGTCAAGAAGAAGAAGAAGAGGCTAAACAGATCACAGTATTTTCCAAAGAAATATTTTTGGCAGAAGAGAATTATTTAATTTGAATATGGCTGAAAAGAAATAATAACAGTATTGAAAATATGAATTATGTTTACTAATTCTTGATAGCTTTCTGAATTTCAATAGGCCGCAGCAGCAGTTTTCTGGTCGTAATATTTCTGTAACACAACAACTGACACTAAAACCCTGCAGTTCATTGGCAGAGGTCTCAGCTTTTAAACATATGCCTTGATTTATTCTCCTTTTTATTCTCACTGAGCTTTAATTCACACAACACAACTGTTGTGAATCATAATAATACAGAACAAATTCAGCCCACTCATGATTTTAATGCTGCAAAAAAAACTCCCTTACACAAGTTCTCCCATACACACTACTCAGACAACAGTGTTGAGATATGATGCTGTGACCCTATGCACTTATTGTCCTTATATCGTAACCTTTTTCTTTACTGTAAATGTTGGTGCTGCTTTTTATACAGCTGAATATTTTTCTTCTGCATGAAGGTGGAGGAAAGGAAATAGATTTGCACTGTTTATTGTAATGAGAAAGCCACTGAATCATGCGATATTCCAAAAACCCCTCACTATACTAAGGAGTGGATTATGTTTTCATTACTTCAATACATTAATAAAATGTCATTAGACTGGGAGCTTTCTCTGGAAACAAAAACTGCTAAGGCAGCATCCTCCAATATTAGATATTTATGTAATACATCCTGCATAAAGACTTAAACGATGTGAATACACTCAAGAACCTCAGATCCTTGTAACTTTGGGTTTTCTCTGCCAGCACACATGTGAACAGGAGAAAAAAGAGCATCAACACTTGTGACAAACATAACCAAAAAATGTAAAAAGCGTCATAGTAAAATCCGTCTGTAATGATTTTGTATTGCAGGTATATTTTCTTCCAGCCAGTTGAAGAAGGCTTTTTATATTATAGCTTTTCTTTAGCTGGGTCTTGCTTCCTTCCTGTCAGTGGAGATGAATCCATAACTCTCATTGGTAAAGCATTTTTGATTTGAGTAATCACAGGCAGGTGGTTGGACAAAAGGCTGTCACTACATCTGAGAGAGTTGAGCACTTGGTTGTGTGCGGAGCTGTCGCTGTCTATCAGAGGCATCAGAGCTTAATGCATTAGAGGCAATGATCTGACAGGTACATATTGTCAAGGCCCATTGACTTCTTTGCGGTGTGGCTGATTGATTGTCAAGATTATGTTAAAATGGGAGTCGTGCGGCTCTTTGTGATTCAGAGTGGTGTGCTTATGCAGTAGAATGCAGAGCAGCAGCCTTAAAACTACCATTGAATTTTAATTTGAAAATTTATTAGTTTTATCCCTGGAGCAGTCCGTTCTGTTTGTGAATAATCACCATTGTCTTCTCTAGCTGGAACAAGACCGAAGGGTTTGTTGTGCCCTCTCATCTGTGACAGCAAACCGATGGACAGCTGCATGAAGAATGGATTGTGGTAGATGGAAAGGTGCCTCTGACACAGCACATTTTATAATTTGAAACACTAAGCATTAGCCTGATATAAAACTCTTTTGGATATAAAAATAAATCACTGTATGAAATCAACATATTTATTGTCAGCAAAGCAGCTTTAGGCTTTACAGTGTGACGTCACAGATTAAAATTTCAGCTGTGTGGAGGCTCCATTTGACTGAGGTTTGTGTTCAAAATAATGAAATTGCTATTCTCTTTGAATTATCAAACACTTACATCTCTCTTGTTTTCACTGTCAGTATTAGTGGTACAATTGCTTTATTTGTATTATTATTAATATTGTTGTGATAATATTGTTTTACCAGAACAAAGTATCAGCTATGCACATACATACATACATACATAGAACAACAAAGCACTATAACATTGGTAATACTAATATTGTACAATATCTGCTGCCATCCAAGCAAGTGACTTCAAATCAACTAGTCTAGATGTTTTAATTAAAAACCGACTAGTCCATATTAGCTTTATGCAGATTTATTGATATTGTTAGGCAAGTAAATAATACATTTAAAATAAAAATGTCCCAATTACATACCTGTAGTATTTTTCAGCTGTAAAATGTCATGCTAAGTACACATCTTGGTCATAATACTTTAAATCTGCAGCGCAACACCCTGTGAAACAACACTGATATACTATCAACCTATAAAGTTCTTATGGCAAACTTGTTAGCAAACAGTTGCCTCACATCCAGGAGACATAGTGAACCATTAGTATTTATTTTATGTCATGTTTCAGGCCACCAGCAAATGTAAGTCCAATATTCACTCTCCTTTTAGCTCTGTTTTTCATCTCCACAATCTCCCGGGGAAAAAATATTAAACTTCCAAATGTTCCAGTAAACAGTAAAGCTGTGAGCTGTAAAAACAAAACAATGAACTAAAAGACACCAAAATGTGAGAGCTGAGGAGAATTACCCGGTCAGTTGTGTTAGTCACTACAAGTGACCTCTTTCACATTACACATTGTCATTATCCATTGGTAATATGAAAGTATTGATTAGTACAGCTTTAACAAACAAATTTAAGGGATCTTTATCCAAGATGTATTAGTCTGCTCACGGTGCGTGTCTATTACCTATTTATTGATTGGCTCCAATGTATATATAATGTATACCATGACTACCTGTGGTATTTCATTATGCATACTGTAGGCTGTATATATCACATATCTCTGTTATAAAACCGTGTGGAATATGTTACATACAGTGTGCATTCAAAGTGGACCAAGTGAGATGAAAGAGAGTTAAAATCACTTTTAAATGTGTTGAACTGATTATGGGAAGTGATGGTTCTTTGCTGCTTTGATTTTACAGACGATATTCAACAGAATTACCTCTTCAGAATAATCATTTGTTCAGTCACTACAACTCAGTTAAATGTAAATGGTCTGAAGTACAATTTGACCATTGGCTAGATGGTTGTTGGTGTAATTGGAATGCCACTGTATGTGTGCATCCCCAATCAGTCTTGACACAATCACCGGTTCCTAATCAGTGTGAAAGTAATGGCCACCTCAGAGTACAAGCTAGTCTGACAGGAGTGGCTTTAACTTAATGAACCGCCTCAAGTAAACTTACTGAGTCAGCTTCACTGCATTCATAGACAAAGAACACACAAGTCCTCTGATGCACATTAACTTTCTGGAACTAAAAAGCATTGTTTTGATATTGATTTATCCTGATTTTCAACCACATGTGTAGCAAAGACATGTTTTCATGCTGTCATCTTGCCCTTGCTGTCCAGCAGCCTCCAGTCCTCAGTTTTTGGCAGCCTGGAGTGTTCGTGCTGTTTGTTTCTCTCATGCTAGGGGACAGTGAGCTGATGATGAGGGGGGATTAGATTTGTCCAGTCACAACATAGACAGTGTGGCAATAGTGAGTCATTGGCCCTGTGGTGCTCATTGTTGTCGCCTAGGCCGAGAGGGGTAGTGTTGGCAGTGAGCACATCCTGCAACAGCTCGTTCTGAACCACTATCTGCTCCTGCAGATTCTCCTCTTAACCCTGAGGCCCTCAATTTCACACAAATTGGAAGGAGCCACACCAAGCTGAGACAGAATGACCCAAATGATAATGACGGGTCAGCTTAAAAATATTACAGTTTAATTCAAATTGGGTATAAAAAGCTTATAAGGATGTTAATGCAACATTGAATTCTGTCTTTCACACCTACTCAGAATTAGAATTTGGATAAATTATATCATAATAATTTTTATTAGCCATGCTAGAATGATGTTATGAATGACAGTGTTGGCTGGTTTCTCGGTTGGTCCACCACTCTGGCCTAGACTGAAATATCCCATAAAATTTTGCACAGACCTTCATGGTCCCCAAAGGATGAATCCTAATGACTTTGTGATTCTCTGACTTTCATCTACCGCCAACAGCAGATCAGACGTTTCATTTATTCAGTGAAATATTGGCTCAAATTTTGTACAGACATTCATGGTGACATTCAGAGGATGAATCCTAATGACCTATGTGATCCCAGAGAGTGAAATGCCTCGACAAATTTTGGATGGGTCGCCACTCAATTTGCTGCAGAAATTCATGTTCTCCCCAGGATCATTTAGTGCCATCATCAGGTCAGATTTTTAATTTAATAATGGTCATAAACCAATAATCTTGCAGACGGAGAACAACCTAGTGCTCAACGTCAGCATTTTAGGAAAAAGGAGGCAAAGGCACACACCCCTGTCTACATCAGTGGAGCTGAGGTGGAGCAGGTGGATAGCTTTAGGTGCTTGGGAATCATCATCACAGAGAACCTGTCATGTCCCATCTCCACACTGGTAAAGAAAGCTCAGAAACGGCTGTATTTCTTAAGGAAACTTAGAAAGCAAAAGAAGAGAGAGGAGCAATAGAAAGCATCCTGACTGAAAACATCACAAACTGGCATGGGATGTGCAAGGCCTAGGACAGGAGGGCAGAGAGTGATTAAAACCGCTCAGAAGATCATTGTTACCCATCTACCAAGTATCAGTGATATTGAGGTGAGGTACCTGCGCAGAGCCCAAGACAACACCCACCCTTCTGCTGTGTGGCAAGAGGTACAGTGGTACTGTCGTACCACCAGACTCCAGAGCAGCTTCTTCCACATGAGACACCTTAATTCATCCTAGGCACTCCACTATATAGTTTTATTTCTGTGGCTTATTATTTTTCCACCCTGTATATAATTTTTTGTAGATAACGCTTGTTTTGTGAGTAGCATAAAGGGAAGTGGTTCTTGATTTTGTTATACAACCCTGTGTTGTAAAACTATTAATAAAGCTGTCTTGTACCTTGTTAAAACATAACATCAACATGTTATTATGAGCATGTTAGCATATAGCGCTTAGCTCAATGAACCACTGTTCCAAAGTACACCTCCACTGAGCCACAAGTGTGACTTGCGGTCTTGTCATTTAGTATTATACTAAAAGAGGTTACAAAATGGCATATAAATACACTACAATACATGATAGAAATAAGAGAACAAAGAAATAAGAACATAATTAAAGCAAACACAGGGAATGAAGTGATAAAGCAGTAATCACTTAGAACCCAAGGGGGCATGCTGGCATGTAATAGGTTAAAAGTCCGGAAACAAGTAATTGACTGTGTTTAATGTGATGACTAAAACCTTACAACTGATTCTGAATTTTATTGGCTTGCAGTGGAGGGAGACTAATATGGTGGTTGTCTTTGCATCCATTAAATTCCGGCAGCATGTTGTCTAGCAGTATAGTATAGCTAGGAAAGAGTTGTATAGATTTGAATAACGATTCAGCATAGAGGTCATATGGCAATGTTTATCCTTTAAATACCACATGTTGAAAACAATATTAAGATTTGATTTGGATGTTTTTTTGGCTCAGAAATTGCTCTCAAGTGATACACAAAAGTATAATGGAGGCCTTGATATGATCGCTCAGAGGACATGCTGACTATTCCCTTGTATAGTCCTGTGATAAGTGCAAACAAGCAGTTGGCAAGTGGTTCTTTGCCCTTCTGGGCTGAATTTGATTACCATTGCTGCCTTGCTTCATGCTGTTTTTGTGCATTCTGTAAGAACATTGAAGATGCTTGTGTGAAGGCCCATAATTAGATGTTCTGGGACTATAGCAACCGTTGAAATGCAGAGTGATGTAATCTGCTCTTCATCCTTAATTGCATATGCCATGTATAGCATGGCTAATTTAGAGTGAAAAAACTGCAAGCTTTTTCCTAGTTGATACTATCAATCCATATGGGGCATTTCTATGCCGGCTTGTATTTTTTATAGCCTCTCTGGAACTAACCCAAACATATATCGCTTTGACAGAGGATGTGAATTTTATTACACAAACAGTGCTACCCTGCATTTGTGAAGTAAGCATGACCGCTTCAACAATATCCATGCCAGAGGACAGGGGAAGCAGTGAGAAAAAGTACAGCGTGAGAAGGATAAAGGACCTATAAAACAACTAAACATGTCAGGTGGGGTACTTATCTGGTCTTTTCAGAGAAGAAAGACAGGGTGATTCATCCAAAGAAATATTCAGAGTCTGACCTGCATTTTGACAAGGGAACTTTTGTCCGAATGTGAAATATGTCTGAAATATATTGTGAGCTGACCAGCAGAGAGAGGTGGGTTGATCTCTGAGACAGTGTAGCCTCCTGTGAATGAAGACAGATGAAAAGAGAAGAATCACTCTGTTCCTGTGATATGGCACAGTAAACATGAGCTCACCTCTGAGACAAAGACCAAGAAATAGAAATAGTACATATCCTCTCAAACAAAAGCATACAAAATATATAAAACCTGAAAGTGAACAATGTAGTAGAATTCTATGAATTATTTGATAAGGAATCTGGAGTTGCACACAATTTCACACAGGGAACTAGGAATGAAACTTTTGATTTATTTTTGGTATATCTCTTCGTGTTGCAAGAAATTGAGCTTTGCTATAACAACTGGGCAGCAGCAATACAGAGATAACCAGGTAATGGTAATGGTATAACAGAACCTGTGTAGCCACGTTTTACACATTCCGGTTAGAGATTCCCTTACATGTCCCTTTTTATCTACTAATTCAAATGACTGAATAAATGCACTGGAAATCAAAAACAAGACGACCCTAACCTGCTCTGTTTTATCAGGTTTATTTAACCTGCTCTAAATACTGCTAATTTCAATCCTGGTGATTGAAACCACCAACAAATGTAGGCCTTATCTATTTTTAGTCATTTGTGATTAGAGCAGTATGCATCAGAACAATGACATAATTTACTGATATATTTATTGATATTGATCCCTAAATGCGTGAAGGTGAAATGCTGGATTCTCTGGTCTGGAGAAAGTAAACCCCAGTACAGTACCGTTAGGCTATAAGTGCATTCTGTTCTTGGAGGTCAAGATCGTGTTGTTGGATCATCTAATTGTCAAATATGAAGAGATCTTCAATACATTTAATTAAGATATTGTTTTCTTCTCTAGCACCTAGTAATATTTTACACATGAAAGTAACATCAGCTCTCTTACAGAGACTGAGCAACTGCACTGAAGCAGTGTGATAACAACATGAGTTTATTTACTGTTTTTCAGTTTAATGACTGAGCTTGTGGAATGTGGAGACATCCTGGACAGCCAGAGATCATTTTTAACAATAGTAATACTGCTACACATCACATTATACACAAGTTTTTTGGGAATTGGCTCAATGTTTCTTGAGGGAGAATGCTGCACCTGCAAGACGAGGGTCACGTCATTAACAGAAGTTGCACTACCACTAGCAAGCTAATTTGCTAGCAAATGGACAAAATCTTCAGAGCACGTTAGCTAAATGTCAAACTTGAATGTCATAGAAGCTTTTCTATATATAGAGTAGAGGTATAAAATACATTGGAGTTGTCTGACTTCTCTTTCTCGTGCCTGACCCAGCATTCATTTTCTTAAAGGAGACCTATTGTACTGTTTTTCCAGTCCTGTATTGTAATTCTGTGACTCCTGTATGGCAGCTTTGCATGATTCAAGTTCAAAAAAATAATTTTCTGTCTTATATCTTCATATAGACCTTCATTTCAACCATAGAGATATAAAAAATGGATGTAGTCTCCCGTTGGTTTGTGGACTGCCGTTTTGAAGCCTCAAGTTTGCCGATAGGGCGCCGCCATGTCGAGTTTTTGCAACCAGGAAGTGCCCAGAAGTGAAGAAACGGCGGAGCTAACGGCCGTGTGCGGAGCTAGCTAGCTTGCTTAGCTAGGTGCAACTGTAATTCATGTTAACTGTCATTTTAACAGGGCTGATAACTTTGTCTAGCGAACAACAGTCTTAACATTAAATGTACTCACCAGAGAAAGTGAACAGTCAACTCCTAATAAGCTTTTTCAACAGCGCTGTGTAAATTTAACCAGCGCCGTTGGGTACGAGTTGGGTCTAGCCTGATTGACAGGTCGCCATGGTAAAGACTTGTCAATCATAGATAATCCTGCCCTGAAACATACTCTGATTTATGGTCTATTTTAAAAGAAATGGGACCATAAATGAACATTATTTTGTATTGAAGAACACTTGAAACTAGCGACTGAGACCATAAACTCATCAGGAAAGTGTTTACTGGGGTAATTATTCAGCTGAGAAGTAGGGTCATTTTCCCATTATTTGTAATGGAGCTTCCACATTGGCTTCATATTGTAGACTGGAAGCTAAACGTTTGATTTCGACCTCTGTCTGACAGAAGCTCTACATACTTCTGTCTTTTTAAGGCTCCCCGAGTCTTCTGGTTGGCCAATACCTGAAACATGTTACCAGGCTATTGTTGCTGAGTGTTGCTGAGACAGACTGACCAAAGCAGTTCAAAACAGAGCGTTCAGAACAGGAGGAAATCTGAGGTTTTGGCTCACAGGGATTTCTTTTAAATACTTTAACCTCCTTATTTGAAGCTTTGACCAGGTTTAACATGAACATCCAACATTGTAACGTTGTAGATAAGTCATAAAATGGTAAGCTAGGTTTAATGGGCTTAATTATGAGTTAATTAATATGCCAAGACTACCTAACTTGTCCTTTCCCTTTTCACAGCAAGCAAGGCATTCGTAATATTGGCTGCTCCCTCCATTCTCTGATTTTCACAGGGGTTCTCTCTAACATTAGTTAGCCAGGAAAAACCATGGTGCTTTAGCTTGGCCTATTGAGGATTCACTCAAACAGAGGTTTTTTTAAAGCCTACAGTGCAGCTCTAATCTCTCGTCTAACAAATGTTTGAGGAACTAAAATTATAATTAGCTTCCTTACATATTTTCTCAACACATTTAAAAGCCCATGTCTGTATAGCTGGCAGAAGAGAAAGTTTTATAGGATTCCTATTGACCAGATTGCTGTAGTGTGTAGAGTGAGTTGCTGTCGATCACTGGAATAAAGTTCAGCTTGGCAGCTGGACAGAAAGGCTTTGAAACAAAATGTGCTTTGCTGCATTGCTAGTTGGGAATATTTCTTTAAAACTAAAAGATTTTGTCAGTGGTGTGAAAGCACACTGCTTTTCCCTCAGATCTAGTCTGAAATAGAAACATTTATCTCCCCTTGCTTTAATAGCTTTCTTTGCCTGGCCCAAAATAGATCTACTTGTTCATGGAGTTAGTTCCCGCTCTGACAGGTTTTAGGTTAAACTGCAGATTTAAAGCCAGTCCATCTGGAGCCGCAATAAAATCTCCTTTCAGCAGGCAACAACACAGTGTGGGTTGAAAGGACGTTCCTCTAGGGGGAAAGAGAACATCATATTTGTATCCAAGGATTAAAAAATTATATATATATATTACTAGTCATCACACTGACCTTGTTGTATGTATTTATGTTGACACAGATTGAAACACCGCAAACCCATCATGTTACTAAGAGAATGAATGTAGATCTTGGTTAGTGCATGTGAGTACTTTCCCTAGATTTAGAGGCTCAATATATCTTTAGTGTTTTTAGCTATGCTTTTTTTTCTTTTGTCCCTCAGGTACATTTTAGTGCAGAATGTGCACTGTAGAAGGAATATATGTTGCTATGTTGTGATAGGTTAACTGTCCTTGTCACAGTAGGCTATTGTAGTTCTTGGAAGATAGTTTTAATGCTTGATAAAAAGAAAGTAAAATACATCTCTTTGGTTAATTAGTACTAAACATAAAGTTCAACAAACGCTGATGGGAATGTCATTATTTTTGCAGGTATTTGGCCAAAGTATTGGGAAAATTAAAAATCTGACATGATGATGGCACTGCATAAAAGTGTCAGACAATCACCAAGGTCAGTGAGATCCATCCCTTCAGGACCATGGAAGTCTGTACCAAATTTGATGGTAATCCATCCCATAGTTTCCCTCAGAATCAAAAAGGTAAACGTCATGTTGGCAATAGAGGAAAACCCAGGGGATCACCAACTCATTTGGAGACATCATCTGGGAAACACGACTTTCTGTACAAAATGTCACGGCAATCTAATAGTTAATGAGATATTTCAGTCTTCAAACCTCAGATGGAGTTTCACACAAGCAGTTGCATGTACCGACAATGCAGATGGTTCAAGGCAATCCACTGTTTGATGTGAACTCTTGGATACAAATCGAAGCAAATGTTTGTCTTTCTGTATTCTTATGAATTGACACGCTCAAATGTTCTTGCAGTCATTGTTTATTAACCACAAACACCCAACAGCTGTTTTTCCCTTTTAGCGTGACAGTTTACAGACATTTCGACCGCAGCTGCAACAACACACATCAAGTGCAACTGTGTATCTGTTTGACCATTTTCCACCATTTAATTTAGTTTCTGCTGCTTTCTGCAAATTAATGAAATTTCATAACTTGTAATTTATTTTTCAAGTTAAACATTCAATTCTGCTTGCTCTGCCTAGAGTGAATCTACACCTGTTTCTCACCATTCACATCTATTCTATTGTCCCACCTCCAAATTTTGCTTGGCAATTTATCTGAATGCACCATTCAGTTTCAAATGAAGATATTCGTATTTAACATTTAAACTCTAATAGTACTGCAAAGTGTTATCGAGGTAAAATATCACCATAATTATCGTCTGATCATGAGCAATGACCCCAGGTCTGCTGCAGTTGAATACATAAAAGAAAGCTAAGAAAATAAGTCAGAGAAAAGTCTGTTCTAGATTCATAAAGACTGCCTAGCCAAGACTTGCAGTGAAGCTGCATTTATAGGGATTCAGCCTTGTCAGGGGAGCTCCAGGTAGAATTTATCATCCTATATGTGGTTGACCTTGGGGAGAGGTTTACCTGTAGATTTGGTTGAGGGAGCAGGGTTGGATAAGGAGGCTCTTAAGCATGCAGAGACACTTTCATTTACTAGCTCTGTTTTTCACACCTTGCTATAAATAAAGGGATTTGGGGGAAACACTTCCCTCTGTACTGACTATATAAACTGATTTAATTAACTTTTACGGATTTTACGGCTATCATCCACCCTGGTTCCTCAGCAAACCCTCTAAAGCCTCATGTCTGTAAATATAAAGCTACATTTGTTGAGTTGACCGTAGTTATGTTCAGTGGGTTTGTAAAAGTTTTTATTGATGTGTCTTGACCCTAGCAGGAGAAAAACATATTATGGCTGGATTCACACCCACTTTCATTATCAGGGCTGCCACCTATTCCTCATACTCATCAGACAGGCACAGTTTTTCATTTTCAAGTCGCAGAATAACAAACAGGCGTCGCCATCCATAATCAATCTGCTTCGCTTGGGTTGGATATTCACTCAATTAGATTGTCTTGGGTTCCTTGATTTTTTGGTGATTACACTTAAAAAGGGGAACTAGGATAGGTTTTAAGAACATATAAAAGTAAATTACAGTAAGAGATGTGAATTTCTATTTTCAGTGATTCACTGATTGTTATCAAAAGTCATGTAATCCTCCTCTGTAATCCTATTTGCTGTGTAATTGTAAAATTTCTAATCTAACTGAGCTGTCATTTGTAGGTGGCCAATAAGTCCTGGGTGGATTTGTGTCCATTTGTTCCTCTGTCCTAACAGGGCTCACTCACCATTAAACGTCTCCCTGTACTCACAAAGAGGCTGACTGACTCTGCCCCGCGAATGCCTGATTTACGATATCATTTTGCAATAAAGGCTTGTGTGAGGGGAAGGGATTCATTAAGGAGCCCAGTTTATGTTTTAGAGAAGTCCGGAGGGGCCACGAGAATACTGATTGGCACACAGACATGTGCTTGTCTCATCCTCCGAAACCAAGCCAATAGCTCTCAGCCCCTTTCCCCTCCAGCCATGTGCACTGGACGGCACAAAGGCGGTGTTGTTCTCTGCCCGCAGGATGCCCAGGGCCCTTGCCACTCAGTCTGCAGTCTCCTGCTGTGATAACACTGTTCCAGATATATCAGCAACCTCACAGCACCTGGAGGCCCTTCTCAGCACCCCTTAATGGCATCCCCACTGACCCTCCCAGTCACTAACAGCAGCGCCTATTTGGGTTCATCTTTTCCATCCACAGCTTTACCAAACAGGCATTGCAGTGTTTACTCTTCATCGGTCGATACTCTTTAATCCCAGAGATGATGCTTTCTCTCATGAACTTAAAATAGCTCTTCCTCCTCCCCAGTGGAGCCACAGGCCCATTACTCTTTATTAGCTCTTAAATGTGGCCATCCATTAGAGGCGAGGCAACAAACATCCCCAGCAGGTCCCTCAATAGCCTGCCAGCAAACACACACACACACATACACTAATTTAAACTGACCCTTAATCAAGAGCAATTATTGTGCATTGAACTCTGCTCATCTCAAAGATAAAGAGTCACCTGTGTAGTATGTTCTCTTTGAAGACTTTCAAACTTTCTATTGTGACCCTACTTCCCTCCTACATGATTCTTACTTATCAGTTAGGCGGACTCCACAGACCTGTATCTGCCTGAATGATTTCTTTTCTATGGAGGCTGGCATGAAGTAATACCATACTGTGTCATGGTATTGATTCTTTTTCCAGTCCCTCTTTCTTGAATTTCTCGGTGGTTCAAAAACATAAATCATCTACAAATGATCCTTGAAGGAAATATTGTAATTATTATTCTTGACGCATGGTCACAAATTCAATAGACCTTATTAATTGAACATGGTGAGAAATATGATGTGGGTAATTCAATGGGACTAGAGAGCTTTCTTTCATCCCTCATGTTTAAGGCGGTCCTGTTTGGCATTCATGGCAAAACTCTGAATGTTTCAGGGTCAGGACGAGGGTCAAAGAGAATGTAATTTTAAACCTCGACAAAAAGCGTTTCTTTGTCAGCTTTGCAATAAGATTTGCTGTTTCCTGTTGGCAGAAAAATCCTTTTGTATGTGATCCTTGTGTAAGAGATTATTGAAAACTGGAAATCAAGTGCACAGTAACATCCACGTTTTCTGTAAAACTTTTTTCATTGTTGCTTACCATCTACTTTTGCTACTTCATATTGCTCTTTCTTTCTTTGTTCCTTATTTACGGTGTGTCTTGACTTGTGTGATGAAGCAGAAAGACAGGCAACCAACGAGCTAGCCAACCGGGCAGCAATTCACTTCTGTGTCCACCCATATTATTACAGCCAGGAGTGGGCAGCAGGAACACGGCCTCTCCTTCCCTGGTGTCCTCTATTGTGGCTGTTCATTTACTCAGCCTCTGCAAATCTGAAGGCTGCTATTCGCTCCGCCAGTCCCATTCCTGCTCTACATATCCCAGTGTGGCGCCCCAGTGGTATGATGAGTGAGCCCGCATGAGGCTGGGTATAGATGGGGTGCTGGTTGGCTAGTTAGCAGTCATCTGGGACCTGCCTTTCTCCCCTGCACACCTCTGCCCAACCATGTCTGACTTGTAACCTCAGAAACTGGAAGGTGTAAATTGGCTGTGTGTGCAAAATTGGCATCAGATGTTTTTAAGTGACAACCAAACTAATTGGAACTGAAACATTTCTAAGGCTATTACAAGCTGGATGCTTGGATACTGCCTTAGAAACAGACCAGTGCTGACATAGATTGAAAATTTCTTCTATGAGACTAAGATTGCCTTCCACTGAGCTGTGTTAACGGCCAGAACTAAAGTCTACGTGTGATAATTTACTTGGTGACTTCATCAAAATACATCTTGTTCTAGGCTACTGTAGCCATCCTACGTACAAACAGGTGAAGGAGTCTACATCCATGCTCACAATAACAATGCTAACATGCTGATGTTTAGCAGATATATTTCCCATGCTCACCATCTTAGTTTAATGTGTTAGCATGTTGCTTATTAGCACTTAACAAAAATTAGCTCATGGGAATGTCTTTAGTTTTGCAGGTATTTTGTCATAAACCAAAGTATTGGACAAATCATATCTTTTACCTGATGATGATGCCAGATGGAAAACTGTTCACCAGAATTGTTAAAATTCTTCCTGATGGACACAAATGTCTGAATCATGAGAATTCTTCCAATAATTCTTTAACAACTTCATGGCAGCACTAGAGGAAAGGTCAGGGGAGATCCAAAGTCATCTGGATACATCAACTGGGAACTGTGGATTTCAGCAAAAACATTTCATGGCAAGCAGTGGATGTGAGAGTGCTTCACTTGATGAGGGAAAACTTTCACCTGCTGGTTGTCAAATCATCAAAGTTATAAAGATTCATGCTCTGGGCAGCTTGGATATCTGTACCAAAAAAATGGCAATCCATTCAATAGCCATCGATTCATTTCACTAAAACTCAAAGTGTCATCCTCATTTTGACGCTGGAGGAAAGGTTAAAGCATCGCCGCAGTCATTAGGATTCTTCCTCCGGGCACCACGCATGTACAGAATTTTATGAAAATCCATCTAAAAGTTGTTGAGAGATTTCAGTCTGCGCCAACTGGTGGGCTGACGAACACTGCCATCCATAGAGCTGGGCCTGTCTAAAAACGACTACTACTTAGGTGCAGGAAGACAAGGAGTGCTTTCGTAATGCACATTCACCAATAACATTTAACCTGTTGGAAACTGACTTTTTCGAACACTTTTTTCAGGAAAAACGTTTAAAATGAAACACTTAAAATGAATCAGGAATAAGTCGTCAACCTTTGGATGCCTAGATGCATAATTCTGTTCTCCTTTGACAGGTCAGAATTAAGGCATATAAATTATAAATTAAAGCTGCAAGCAGCGATGGGCGGGCCCTCGCACATGTGGCGCGTCAGGGCGTGAGGCGGCCGCATTGCATATTGCATATTGTGGACCTCTGCCGTTACGGCTTTGAATTTGCTACGCACTTCGGATGCTGCATGAAGCTGATACATGTCACTTCCTGTTGCCAGCAGATGGCGCTATGACTGTGGGTAAATGTCGGCATGTACTGTCATGCTACATGTAAAATTTCGTGCAGATCTGAGCTTGTACAGCCAAGTTATAACAACTTCCTGTTTCATGGGGAATCATCGACGCCACGGACGCGCCCATTGACGAAAACGCCCAGATAGCACAACTTTACATCGTCAATGCCTTTAGAAGGCACAGCAGAAATTTGAAGTCGATCCGACAAAATCCCTAGGAGGAGTTCGTTAAAGTACGAAGTGTGTAAATCGTCCAAAAATGGCCTTGCACGGTTCGTGCTCGGGCCCTAATTAACATATTTATTTCACCATTACAGACTAAATGGAGATGCAATAAAGAAAAATACAATATTTTCATCCTCCCTTGGTGGTAAAAAAAAAAATTAAATGCAATAAACCATGAAAAACCATTATAATGCAAGTGAATTTCTTTTGATACACCTGGAATGCAACTGTTATTATAAATTTAATGAAAATAAACTAAACTACAAGAGTTATCATACAATTTTTAAAAAATGTACTAGGCAAATGTTATGTATTTTAGCAATATTTACTGTTTAAATGTTAACTTTTATTGGGAGTTATCTCTAAAACACTATTTATGTCCATACAACCAAGTTCCAAAAAATTAAGTTTCCAAAGTGGCACTTCTCCTCTGCAGAAAAGAGCAAGAGAAGGCAGGCAAAGCTCCCAGGTATTGCGCAGTAATCAAGATGGCACCCAGAGATATTTTTAGAAACAAATCAGCTGATTTTGGACTGAAAACAGTGAAAATGGCAAAACTAAGTCAGTGGTTGTAATTGTATAAATTGGCGTGATTAGTTGTTACTGTTATACAGGCAATTAGTCTGTAGTTTTGTAATAATTTGTCAGTTTGAGTGATGTGAGCTTTACAGCTGATCTCAGGGGGAGATTAGTTTTGTTTTGAGAGGTTGGACATGAGGATACATTGTGATTAGAGATAAGTGGATGCTTATAACTGCAGCCATGTACAGTGCTCACATAGCGATTTATGTTGTGATATAAGCTCATTAAAATGTTTAGCGTTTAATGTGTGTTTGGTGTGGATGAAAATGGTTGGTTTGAGCTTCTAGCTGAGCCTTCTAGCTTCACAGAGGTGTGTAAAATGGATAGGGTGATGCAAAACTAGTTGCAGATATGAATTTTTCAATCACCATTTTGCGCGAAATTCGCATGCTGCCCCGGCACCAGGGCTCAAGGAACCATGACAGATGTTCCATGAGGAAAACACAGCTTCAATTGCGTGTCCATATAGAAACAGAAGGAAAATCCCTTTTATTAAAAATTGGAGATGAATAAAGAGATTCAAACATTTTAATTTATCTGGCTCAGCATAATGCTTTCTATCCTTTTACAATTTAATGCCACACAGTAGGGACATTTAATTATACATGATGTGGATCATAAAGTGTATGCTGAAATAGACATTTTTTTCAGTTGAATTATCATTATTTTTTTGTCTTTGCATTTCTCCTCTGCCAGCTGAAAGTTATGTGTATGCCTTAAATTTTCCTTTGAAGATATATGATTAGCAAATTTGGTATCTTTCAACATTCCTCATTTAAACAATATGACTACAACTGCAGTTACTGCTACTACGTATCTATTGTTGCCACACTATTAACAGTGGCCACTACTATCACATGACTCATACAGTGACGGTTATTTGGAGGTTGACAAAAGGTGTTTATCGATCTGACGTGGTGGTGGCAGCTGATGAAAACTAGCGCGAAATACATCTTGATGGGTGACTACCAATGTAATTGAAATATGTAATCAATGGCTCATTACATATCACTCACTAACAGTGTAATTACATTACTCTTTACTTGACTGTCGTTATCACGAAATTCTGTTTTTAACACATAGGGATTATAGTTTAACAAGAAGCCAGCTCACATTCTGGAGGCCATCACTGCCCTTTTCTTTCTGAACAAATGAGGTATAATGTGTTAATTAGTGGGCTTAGATGCTGGTAGGTGCATTTTGTTAGCTTTACGGAAAGCCGGGTTAGCTGTTCCCCCCTTTCTTCCAGTCTGCTATGCTAAGCTAGTCGGCTGCTGGCTGTAGTTTCATAGACATGAGAGTGGTATCAGTCCTCTCCTCTAGCTAGAGCTGGCGTATTTGCCTTAAGTATATTTCCCAAAATATCCAAATATTCCTGTAACGCAGATAATTCCACTGCACACTAAAGTTATAGTGGTAAAGCAATACTGCTAATTTACAGTCCATACTGTATCCAGCATGAAGCGAAAACTGGCCTAAAGGATGATAATCAGAGTAAATTCTGTTTAGTTGTGAAAAGGGTAATATTAAACACTTGTACGCGCCACTGGATCTACCTGAAAAGTTGTGATAATGTCACTCAATATCTAGTTGCATCATGTCCGGTGTCTGTAGCAAAGCCGTGAAACAGGATCTAGTGGGGTGAAAGATGGTCAGTTGTTGGGGCCACAGCTGGAGAGGGCCCACACAGCTTCCAGAAGAATGACAGGAGTGCCTGTAGCAACAATATCTCAGATATCTGAGCTACTGCACAGAAATACAAAGAACTACTAGAGTTTATAAAGTAGGTTTGCACTGTGTTTTTCAATTTCTCCTCCCTAGAACAAAGGAGGGAGTGATTCATCTTGAAATAGCTTTGTATGATTTATTAATTCCAATCCATAACACACACGCTTGCTGATTCTGATTATGGTGGATCTTGGTTTGGAGATTTCCAGGCTCTATTTGGCTTGCGATAGGATTATTTTGCAGGTTATTAATTCAGTGTCAGTTTTCAGGCCCTGGTCCTAAACAAGGTATGCATGCTTATGCTGACGTTAGGTGAACTCACTCTCAACTGGCACTACCACACTGAATATACTGAACAGTGTGCCTGCATTTAGCTACGACTAAAGCTCGCTGATTTGTCTTAATTAAAAATAAAGCATGGATTAAAAAAAAATTAATAGTACTTATCATACAGACTGAATGTTCTACCACCTATTTGTACTGGATTTTTACGTTTTCTCTTCCATTTCCTCCTTTCCACTAGAATAGCTACTCATAGTCAAGAGATGACTGCAATTTTAGATTGTGTTTGTACTCAAGATGTGCCTCGTTGCTTTGCTGTAAATAGAATTCAAATAAGTCATTTTATAGGTAGTCTGACAAAACCCTCTCTTTCTTGAACAAGGTTTCTTATCACAGGTTTTTATTAAGCTCTTCCACTTGCTTTTGTGTTGCACTTGTATGAAGAAGTTTAAGTATGGTTCTTGTTTTTCTAGTTTGCTTATATCTAATATTATCAGAGCAGCATTGCAAAGATTCAACAAACCATCCAACCTTTTAAAAAAATCATAATTTGTAAATATTCTAAATAGTGGATCTTTTGGTCCTTGTAAAGAATTGTTTGCAGTATTTTATTCTAACAAGCATTTAACATGCATTTGTTTAATGGATTAAGGAGTGAGCAATGATATATTAGACATCCCAGCTTTTGTGGGTAAGCACATTTTAATGCCTTTATATCAGTGGTGAAGACAATAAATCCCTTTTTTTACACAGAGAGTAAGCTGGGCAGTCCTGTGGAGAGAGCACTTTGCTCTCACTTCACTTGAGACATGAGGGCGGCTCAGACATGAGAGTGAGAGTAACATTACTACCCAGGGACCGGAGTATGACTTTGTTCCTGACTGTTTTCTCTTGCTGGACTATCAAGCTTTTCATTTGTCAGCAGCCTGATGCCACGTATACAACAATGCTGCTTGCCAACAAATAACACAAAGCTCCTGCTAGTTCAGGAAAAACACAAATTGCTCTCTGTTGCTCTGCTAGTCAGAAGTCTGTGTTTCCTGTCCTAAAGAAAATATCTCGATCCACTCATTTACTCAGAAGCAGCTACCTGATGCTTTTAAATAGCACTGATGCTGCACCATGTGTTGGAGCAAGTCTGCACCTCTGCATCCCACAGTGGGACAGCAGCACTGAGGTCAGCAGGGGCAACATGAATCACAAATCCCTGTCTGATTTGTAAATTGTCGGGACATTGATTTACATGGGTGATTAGAAGAAAGAAATCCTCTGGCAGCTAGCATGAAGATGGGAGTATGGTGGGAGTGTAATCACACAGCAGATTGCTCTTGAGAAGAAGGTCAGAGCCCACTCTTATTGTGATTAAAACCTTTTTATTACGTGGGCTGTGATTTTGCTCAACCAGTGGAGCCATATAACGGAGGAGTCTGTACTGTGAACTTGTTCTTTTAAATTGGAGGGCAAAACTGCACATCACAGGCTTGATTGTAATTATGATTAAGGTTTTCGTTGATTTGATAAGCAGACATGCCAGTTGTCTGTACATCTAAACATGATTGATAACATGTCTTCCTTGTGTTGGAACCTTTGCAGCGCATGTAAAATTGATAAATTCAGAATTTCCTAACAGAGACGTGTGAGGAATACGTAAGGCAGATCTGGAGATAGGGCTGGGTATCTTTTACATTTTTTTCATAATATGGCTGATATGATGTTTGAGTGTAACCAGAAAAGTATTGATTGCTAAACACTTATTTCAATTCCTTTTTTTAAAATTATACAATTTTTTGTCCAAATACTTGTTTTAGTTGATCAAAGGTTGCAAAAGCAAAGGTTGTCATTTATTTAATGTTGCATAAAAACATGTAGACATACAGAACAAGTGCCTTAAAAAAGATTACAAATCTCAGCCGTCAGTAGTTTTGAGACATGATGTGGAGCCATTTCGATCAGGTAGCAAAAAGGTGTTGAGGTTTAATCAAGGTTGGATTACCAACTGGGCAAATCGGGCAGCTACCCTGGGGCACCAGACAGCCAGGGGCCTCAAAAGTCTGACTTTTATTGCATTTCAATGGGTTTTGGTCATTCGATTAACTGCAATGAAAATCTTATGAAATTTATGCCACTAAATATTTCACAAATGCTTTGGCTCAAAGTTGCAATTTACAAAATATTTAAGACAAAATTGTATACTTTTAATTTAGGCCCTAGAATCTCACATAGCACACAAAATAAAAATATTTATAGTTACACTGCTTAAAATGGCTGTTGCTCACCATTGACTGTCTATATGCTACTAAATATAAATTTATTTAATTTCATACCATGCACAAACCTTGCACATTGCACATATTTGTTGTTAAGTGTTAATCTTTGTTTTTTATATTTTTATATTTAATTAATTTATACATTTATGTACACAATACTCTCTTCCGTTGCAATGCGTCTGCACAAAACAAACACAGAATAATGTACATGTGCGACGTTGTTCTTTCTCTGCAAATAGTTAATAATTATTTTTCTCTATTCTTTTTATTATTCTTATATAACTTGTCTATTTCATATGTATATATTTATACATTTATTTATGTCAATTGTATGTTTGTCTACGCGTAGCACCTCAGCACCAAAGCTCCTTCTGATTCTTCTGATTCTGAAGTGCTAAGTGAGTGAGTAAGTTATAAAACCTCATCTTGTGGTGAGGTTTCCCTGATCCAACTCTTCTCTTCTGCCTTTTAGTAGCCGACTGTCGAGTCTTGGAGGGATTGCCGAGATATTCCTCCATCCCCACATACCTGCCTGTCAACTACCAGGTGCTCAACGCTGACTTGGCATTCTTCCTGAAGGAAGCCAACCAGGACTTAATGAGGAACTCTAGCCTGATGTCACGGACTGAGCCCTTCTTCATCTACCAGGCCAGAAGTTTGCCCTCAGTGAACGCTAGCTATGGGCCCCTCTCTTTGGAGCAGCCTGTCCCTTTAGAGCTCCTACAGACCCCAGGGACGTTTCCTGCCTCTTCCCTTTTTACTGTCAACTGGAAGGTGCAGACCTTTATCATGAATACCAGGATTCACTTGGCCAAGCCCAAAGTCCAGGTCCTGTTTTACATCGCAGGCAGGGACTGGGACGACTACAGTGCCATAGACAAACTGCCCTGCGTGCACATGTTTGCTTTCCATGAGACCCAGGAGGTGCGTGGCACTTGCCAGCTGAAGGGGGAGCTGGGGCTGTGTGTGGCTGAGCTGGAGCCATTGGCCAGCTGGTTCAGCCCACCCAGCGTGGTGCCAGGTCGACAGAGGAACCTCGAGGTGTCCGAGGGAACACCAGTGGAGCTTTACTACATGCTGCAGTCCACAGAAGGAGGGGAGTGCCACTCAGAGGAGGCCAGGAAGGACAGCTTCATCCGCTCAAGCCAGGAAGGGCTGTTTGGTTCCTATACCTCCACACCGCTGAGGAGGATCGGTGGTGTGAGGCTCTACCAGAACCCCACTCCACCACCACTCGCTGAATACAGGCTGGATAATAACTTTATGGTCATGGTGCCAGCCACACCCATGAGACAGAGGGAAACCATCTCTGCTTTTATCACTGTGTCAGCCTACTCTCCCGTGGAGATGTTTACTCTCAGGTAAGAATGCTTCTCTTTTTGTTCTTCTGTGAACTGTCTGGCTGCAGACTTTTCCTGTCAGTCTCAGATTGTGGAACACTGCATAGTCTATTTTCTTTAGATTTTATTCCGCCTTTTAGGAAGTATCCACACTTAGATTTTTTTGTTGGTTTTGTTTTTGAAATATGTCCACAATGAAACATGGTTAAATCCCTTCTTTTTCCCCCACAAACTACTACTAGACATTTTAATTTTAATTTTCTGAAGTCAAACAACTGAATGAGCATGAAATAATGATTCGATTGCACCTCAAAAATGCCACCTGTTAACCAAGGTAAACCAAAGTAATCCTTGTCCTGCTGCACTGAGACCGTTGATAAAGTCAGTATTGATTGTGAAGGCATCTGACAACTGTGTGATTGGCTGTATTTTAATTACAGACTAGTGATCAGAGAGAGAGAGAGAGGAAAGGTGCTTTCTTAACTTTACTTACCCGCACATCTTTAGTACAAGTCTACATCTGTAAAGACATAATTTTAGAAAAGTCATCTTTATTATCACACGTAATCAGACAGGTGTGTAGCATAATAAGCAACGAGGGACAAAGAACAAAAATCAGCTCCCACACACTGTTGACACAATGATGAATTAGTTCAATAACTATTTTCAGTCAAGTGGCCTTAATCATGCATTTCACATAACAAATGACACATACACACTCACACAGGACAACAGCGTACCCAGTATAAAAAAAAAACGGACTAATAATTAGTTTAGTTTAGTTTAGTTTAGATTTTTTATTGGATTTGTTATTGATAAATCACATGAATAAGCCTTTAATTATTTTTTTCTCTGAAAAGTAAGATTGGGCTTTTTTCTGTGTTTGGGGGGGTTATGTCAAAACTAGTTCTTTGCTGGGACCAGTTGCTAGGCAACCAGACTCGAGGAAGTTGCTTTTCCTGGCCGAGAAACAGCACTAAACTCATGTTTACACTTTAGTTTAGTTTTGTACAGATAAACAAAGACACAACAAGACATAATTAGTTAGTTAGTGAGATTCAGAGGTGTTTGTGGGCAACATTGGTTATCCGAGTCAGTCTTTGTGCTAAGCTAAGCTAATCAGTTGCTGGCTGCAGCTTCACTACTGATAACCAACAATATTCTTGTGGCTGATGAGGTCTTTCATTATTTGAATCTCCCGTTTGCACACCTGCAGTTTGTGCTCATTGTTTTACAAACATCCTCTTTAAGGCAAAGTTGACGGAGTCAAATGTATAAGAGAGGAAGAATCCACTCAGTTAATAGTGATGGGGATACTGATGAACATGGTGATATGGATTTATAGTAGCTCTGTGCTGGGCGTCCATCCAATGACAATAATAAAGGGCCTACAATCAGCATCATAGCCTGCCCCGCAGCGACACTGACAATCAAAAAGCTGCAATGTGGAAAGCGACTCATTTGTAACCCCCCAAGACATGTTTCACATCCCATGATGGAGGAGAAGGCATACACACATGAGATCATCAGTCTCCTCAGCGAGGAGGCGTATAAGTGTATACTAGTCTTTTAATTTTTGTTGAGACCGTGATGTACTATCTTAAATCTGGCTGTGAGACTAGATCCAACAGAATACTGGACTACATTACATACAGTACACATAAGTTCACTTTTAATGAGCTTAGTTATTGATGTGCTTTGTTAAAAGTTGAGTTAACGTCATTGTTATTACTAAAGTTATTTTGTTGTTTCTGTTTTTCATAGTGAAATAAAGAAAGAGCAGAGTTATCAGTTATCAGCAGAGTTAAATAGCTTGATTCAGCGGAGCTGTTGATAGGTCTAATTACAGTGAACAGATGAGACAAAATGATTTAGATAATTAACATGCAATGCAAATGAGGATGTCATTAATTAAAATGCATGTCCATTAGTGTAATGACTGAAGCCGATCTTAATCATGCTGGTTTAGAACATTTATAAACCTTCGGAGATGCTAAGAAGAGGGGTCAAGCCAATTTGTAAAGGAAACAAGCTGAATGCTGAATTTCTGCTTAGGCAAGGTAATTTCAAAATGAAATTTATAAAGCTGTACCACTCTGATTTTCTTTTTCCAGTTGTTTACTAATGAGAATTATTTACCTAGCTAACAAAAAAGATACAGAGTCAAAATTAGAGCCAAGGTAAACAAGTTCACAATAGTTGTGAGGGTTTAACAAGCCATACAAACTCTCCAGATACATGTCCTTCCCGTGCTTCATTTAATTACCGTCTACTTGTCTTGCAGTGATAAGGCATTGGAAACTTTTTCTAAATTGAGAAACTCTGAAAGATTTCTTTCATCAGTCAAATGAACAGGCCAGGCTGGCCACAGAGGCAATGCCTGTGGTGTTTTTATTTGGCAGCGTAGCTCATGGCAGGCGCAGGTTGGCCATCTGAGAGCGACAGATATGGAAAGGCCTCTGTGTGGTCCTAGGTGATAAGGCTGTCCTCATACATGCATTTGTTAGGACGCTTAATCACCAGAGCGAGAAGACTTTGATCTCTATATTCACAACATCATTATCATCTGTGTACTACACACTTATGTGTCAGCCATTGTTGGCTGTGTATCCCTGAATGCAGAATGAGCTTATGATCCTGTAAAATCTGTCAAACAGACCTTCCGCTACTTTAGTTTTGAATGTTTGTCAGTTCCCCTGTTTTTGCACATTTAATAACAAAATCCAAGGCCGAGTCCTTCATGTGCCACTTCTTAGTTTTAAACCTCAAGCAGCGTGAGAACGGGTAAACAACACATCAGTATTAAAAAGTCAGTTCCTTTCAACACATGGAAGAAGAAGCGTACATTTAAAAGAAAACGAATGGCCACAGAGTCCTTTCCTCTTCTTCATTTAAGTTTTCACCTTTGTGTCACCCATTATGGTAAAAGGCTCAAGCTGTGATAGATATTATGTGATGAAAGCTAATTTCACATATTTTAATTGCCAATCATCTGACCAATTTATTGCTTTGTGGATGCCCAGCATGTTGTGCCTTGCTGGAGAATTTCTGGCTTGACATGCTACTTTTAATTTGATGGACTGTGATTTCATTTGACCCCATCTGTGTTAATAGGGTGTGTCACTCAGAACCGTCAGGAAAGTTTTACTTATTTTACTGCAGTCTACTTTGGTAATATTTGGAGGGATTTTCAAGTGGACCGATAAATAGTTGCTATTTTTAGTCACTATCTTGAGTCATCCTAACATTTCTATTCTATATTTCCTGTCTCCTCTTGCTTTGATAGGCCATCGTCCACTGAGAAAACTGACATTATTTAGATGTGAAATGAAAGAGAAAACTGCTTGTGTTCATAATGTTTTTTTAATTTTTAATTTTATCTTTAAAGATGCATCACCATCCTCTCCATGGCATGCCAAGGTGTGGGGATCCAGTTAAGAGGATTCCCCTGTTCAAAAATATGCCCTTGATAGTACGAGGCACTTTGGAATAGCACTGTGCATAATTCACCAAATGCTCATGAGAGGATCTTATTTCAATTTTAAGCTATTTCAGTCTGTGCCGAATGTCTGAAAACACACTTCCTGTTACCTTAAGATGTGATTGCCCACTAAATGAAAAACCATCTGTCCTTGAGCCGGCTAATTAATGACTGTGACTGGTTATGTCAAAACTGTAGAGCTATGTGAAGTTTAATTTGTAGTAGCATGCGCTCTCAATTAAAAAAACAACACTAACATTTATATAGAGAAACAAGAGAGAAAAGGAAGTACTTCAGAGAGTAACCCATTGTTATTTCATTCCTTTCCATGTTTTCTCTCTGTAGAGAGATGTAGCTCATTTTATGTAGTTTAAATTCCCCCCACTGAATTTTTACTTTTCTTGTGTGTGTGTTTCAAATTCAAATTCAGATGTCCAATATTCAAACGTTGCTCTGGGTCAGATTCAGAGTTAAAAATTCAAGTCAGGTAAAAAAATATGAAGTTGGTAAAATGTGATAAATTAAAGCAAGACACTGAAATTCAAGATGAAAAATTAAACTTCAACATCAGGACCCTGATTGGCTACTTGTTGCACTTACAGTTAAGGCTGATTGGCTCATGTGACTGACAAAGCATAACCCAAGGCCGACCCGTTGCATGGGCGACCCGGTCGCTTGCCTGAAATGCAAAATGTCAGGGGGTGAGGCAAGTTTTGAAGTTGAGGAGAAAATCTGCTGAAACACAGGAGCTATTAATGTCCAGGAATTTATTTACTACTACTTAAACTAAACTTTATTTATTTTAGTTGAAAAGGTGACACATGCACATTTAAAGAGGTTTCTTCCTCGGACAAAAAAACACAAAAGAGGAGGGAAGACTGTATCATGCCTTCATGTGTGCTGACTGGGATTTTTTTAATTTAAAAAAGTTAATCTTCAGGAGAAACATAAGCTATTTAAAAACAATAGTTACAGAACGCCTAAAAGCCTTACTGCATTATATTCTATACATTTTAATAGTTTGAATTGTCATCTGCTGCCTGAATTTTGTGTTTTCCTTTACATACATACATAATGTAAATACCCAGCAACATTATTCTGTTGCAGGGCTGTAACTACCAACCTCCGTTTAGGCCATCATTGACGAGACAAGACACATCAGGCTTATCCAACCCTGTCTCCTACAAATTATATTTGTGTAACATAGCAAGTACATTTTGAGAGAAATGTTTTGCTGCCTAAATTTTGCTTTCTTTTGATCAAAATATTGTTTTCAAAGAACTTATGTATCTGCAGTTGCAAATTCATCATACAGAAATTATCTGTAAAACATTAATTGGTGAAGTCTTTCATTTGTTTTTCTGCAGTATCTGCTCTTGCAGTACAATCATAGTTCACCGCTACTAAAGCATGATTTGTTAAAAATAATGATATGCCATTACACCATCAACCAGTTAATTACATACATTAAATTACACGTTACACATCCACTAGTAATTTCATTTCATACAGTTAAATTATAATATAACATTTTATAATGGTTTTCAAAATGGCTTGTCAATGTCGAAGGACATCATCAAAGTATAAATTATTGTGAACAAAGATGGATTAAGGGAGATTAGCTCTTTGAAAGCATCGTATTCCTTTGCTGTATTCCTTCTTTGATATGTCCCTGCTTTGTTGTGTTGCATGAGAAACAGGATCACATCATAGAGATGTTTTATCATGAACGTGATTAACTGTTTGTAATGTCTTCAAAGAATACATTTCTGCACACCAGCAGATTCTGCACTGTTACAGTGGAGTCAAATAATGGAAAAGACATTGAAAAGACACTTAGGCTTTATGGCCATTACATTTAACATGCAAATAATGTATAAAGTCGTTATCATAATGTTTTCTGCGAGCAATTTTGATTGTTATATGTCGATAATTTATCATCATACCTCAGTATTAGATGGTTCATATGCAAATTATTTTAAAGGATATTTCCTCCTGCAGTCTCTAGTGGTATAAAGAAAAAACACAGAGCACAAAAGGAAACTGCTCGATTTTCTGTCTTGGTGCAGTGCTACCATAAAGCGTGAGTCACTGTACAGTGAGGGTCATTACATGTTCATTGTCCTCCCTGGCTCTGCTCAGCCATCATTTGAACAATAGATTAGTCGATTTAGGTAAAACAACATTTCATGAGAGCAGATATTCTCCCAGCATACTGTCTTTCTCATGTCTCTGATGTGCTGAATTGCTGATAAATTGGTTTTAACGGCTTATGAATGGAAATTAAAAAAGAAACAGAGAGACGGATGCTGGATACTTCAATCGTGTTATGAGTGTTGTCGTTGCATAGTTTGTCCAGCAGAGGGAACTACCGTATGTAACTCCCCTGTTGACAACAGAAGTGTTTGGAACAAATCCACTACAAAACACAGCAATCAGCTGACATAATCAGCTGTACTTTTGTTCAAAGTACTATTTTATAGCAATAAAAAAATAGTTTCTAAAATCCATTATGGCGTGTTATGTTGGTGAAGACTCCCCATAACAAATACAGATTCTCTCAGTCGCTTTAATACATTTCTCAGATCAGAACTGAAATTCTCAGAACTGCATGTTCATCCCCCACATCATCTGGTCACTTGTGCACATCATAAAAGCAATTTCTCATTGTTTAGAACAATTTGCAAATGCTTTGACACATTGATGCAAATGATTATGTACAATTATCTGCTGTTTCCTATGTTATCAATTGGTTATGTCATGTTGATCACAATGTATTATACTGGTTCTCTGTTAAAGAGTCTTACACCCCAAGACATCTTGGCACAAGTTCATTGCATAACACACTACATGCAAAATGGCTGTTAATAAAGTCTTTATTGTCATTCTTCACATTTAAGTATACAGCTGAAAAAAAGGTTCCTTAGTACAGACCATGGTGCATAGACAAAATAAGAATAGAAACCAACAAATTACAACATACAACAACAGTAGCAACACAGCTCTCAGACCATGCACCGTATACACACAATACAATACACAGTGAACAGTAACAATACACAGTGAGCAGTGAATAGTGCAATATATATAATATATGGCACTAGATATAGAGACTTATATATATGCATGCGTGTGTGTGCATACAGTATATATACATACATAGAGAGAGAAAGAGATTGTCTAGATGATAAGTGTCTCCTTACTGTAATTAATGAAGATGTGATGTGGATAAGAATCTCTGACCTTCAGCCTAAGGAGTGTTTCCTTTGTTTTCATTTCTAATTTTGCAATTTATTCCATTGTGCAATGCAGTGCTGTAAAACAGTCCTTTCCTTTTCTTCTCAGCATCACAATCTGTCAACAAATCACCATACAAAAAGTCAAAACGGTGAAAAAAACTGTGAATCTTTTACAATCTCTTGCAATCTATAACGATGAAATTGATATGCCATATTGAAAAAGTCCAGCCTTGTGCATTTTTAATCATTCTCATCAAAACCTTAGACAAAGTTAACATCAGAAAACACTTAAAGACTTCACTGTTTTATTGATAACATGACTAAACATTTTGACTATCTTGTTTGTAAACAATTACAAGGACTTGTCATTCTGATGGCGCTGACATGTTCAATGCCATAAAGACTTGCTTTTGTGTGATAGACTAAGGATTTTGAGCACGTTACGAGCTTTTGCAGGTAATCCACTGTGTTGTGCTGTTTGTTCTATATGTTTTGAGAAAACTCACAATGAATGAAAAAAGATGCCGCAGAACCAATTATATCGTCTTGAGCAAGTTCATTATGTACGATGCTGAACTTGAATGTTGTTATAGGTGAAATGTGTGACACTCCACTGCATTTATGCTTTCTGTTTATGATGATGTCTCAGTTTAGGAAGGAGTATGGATTGCCTAGTTAGAAAAAAAATATTATTTTAACTAATAATACAAGATCCACTTTTTCTGCATTTTGTCAAAACTGACACAAATCTCTCAAGATTCAAATCAAACATTAATCAGGGGTGTGAAAAGACAAATATCTAAAAAGCCACAACATCCTTCCTTCAGCCTAAAGAAAATTAGAAATAAGCCCCCGTAATCATTTTGGTCCCATAAGAAAAAACTTTGATGCACACACAGCAGAATCAACATAAAAATATGGAATTTTCTGATCAAACTAATGTAGAAGTGCTACAGCCTACAGATTTACCTATGTGCAATAAACAAATTAATTTAGCCTAAACTCATAGATAGTGTTTTGACTTCAGAGTGTTAGATCTCACAAGTAGAAAGTCTTATAAGTCTAAAAAAAATCTTTGTTTGATCTTGCTCCCATGGGTGTTATTTGCCTTGCCTCTAATAGGAGCCGAAATGGGAAAGATTGGAATACAATTGGTTGCAATGACACAAAATTCTGTGTTGTCACAAGTGCGGAGATAATAACTGTTATCGCTATGGTTGTCCTTTCATCTACGTTTGCATGCATGTATTTGTGTGTGGTTGAAGGATGGGGAAGCTGCGCTGCCATGCGTGTATGTATTCTCTGTGTTTCTGTGTGGCAGATGCAGGTGTACTGTGTGTCTAGTACATGACGGTGAGATTTAGCTGATGTGTTTGCCAACCAGAAATACTCGTATTCTGCATGCAGTTTTTTTAATTGTTTGCCTCCTGTTGAGAACATTCAACCAAACATTTGTTTGTAAATAGATTTCAATAAAACTGTCAGACTTCTGCCATCACATTGTGTATGCATGTGTGCCTGTGAATGTGTGTACATAATTGTTTGTGCACTTGTTTGTGCGTCTACAGAAGTGTTTGTGCATGTATGCTGACATGTCTGGGGCACTGTGCTTTGCTCACACTGTGAATACCAAAAGTACTGTATGAGCGGCTGTGATGGAATCAATTTGCCTCGTCTTTAAAAGCCAGCGCATCAGTGAACAAATTATCTACCATTACGCTTCATTATGTGTGCTGATGGACAACAGTGACTAATATATGTAAGTGGCAATGGCCTAAAATATCAGCAGGGGTGGCATATAATAGAATAGAAGAGAATCATTTGCCGGAAAAGGGTTTAAAAACCTTCTTTTCGGTGGTAAAAGTTATTATTCCGTAGAACTATATACACTTTAAAACAGACTATGTAAGGTCACCTGTTGGTTTGTGGACTGCGATTTTGAAACCTTAAGTTTAGCTGATAGGGCGCCACCATATTGTTTTTTTGCAGACATGACCATATTTGGACGAGACGGTGGCGCTAGCTAACTTGCTTAGTCTGGAGCATTTGTAATTCACATCATTGTCGCTTTAACTGTCATTTTTAACTGTCATTTTAACAGGACTAACAATTTTGTCCAGCAAACAACAGGCTTAAAACTTGTCCGGAGAAAGTGAACAGCCAACTCCTAATACACTTTTTTAACCACGCTGATTAGTGCCGTGGGTACGAGTCACTCTAGCCTGATTGACAGGTCACCATGGTAACGTCTTGTCAATCACAGATAATCCTGTCCTGAAGCATACTCTGCTTTATAGTCTATTTTCCTCTAAATGGGACCATAACTTACTAAAACTTACTAAACTTACTGAAGAAGGAGAGATGGCCAAGAAACAGCCAAGAGGAGAAGGTCTGAGAAGTAGAAACAGAAAAGAAATGACTTGGCAAGGGCAAAGGTGTTTCAGTGCTGGAGAAATTTGGTGGGTGGACAGGCCTGGCCACGAGGTGATTTCTTTGTAGAGTGATCACACCATAAGGAAATCTAGAGTTAGAGTCGAGAAATCTAGAGGATTGAGCAGTCTGAGTTGGCCAAATCCAATGGGTATTACAAAGGTACACTCTCTTTGTGTTTCCCAAGACAGTGTCCCCTTGCAGAGATGAGGGATATGTACTGGTAGTCGCATGCACAGCAGGTACAGGTTTGTTGCCCAAGATCAATAATAAAACCTACACCCGTTTGCCAGAATGAATTTGTCTCTCTGAAGATTCATATTCGCTTCATGTTCATTTCAGAATGCATTTTTCCTTGGAGTAAAGGTTTTTGTCCTCCATTTAAAA